>CAEFZY010077470.1:0-14337 GCA_903066815.1 Brachyrhaphis roseni
GTGCCTGGTATGTTAACATAACATATTAAGAGTTATTCAGATAACTATAGCATAAATAACATGCTAACAAGTTTACCAAACCATCCATGTCACTCCAAATCACTAAACGCAATGAAATCTTAGTCCTCGGTGTCGCTTGTAAACTACTCCGCTAACTTCTTCTACCTCTCCGAAGGTAGAATAACAATAAGTCGATCTACAGCTGAAAACAGGATGTGCGAAAACTAACAATGCCAGAGTTTACAGCGTCCACTTTCTAGCACCACATTGTTTGTAATTTCAGACATTTTATTGGACAGTTACTTAGAAGGACAACCATATGTAAGGTAAGATATATTATTTTTATACCCTAGCGTGGTTGTTCTCAGAGTGCTAATGTTGTTGCAGCTAGCTCAATGCTTAGTCATGGACAGAAAATATAATGTTTATTCAGTGGGACTTTCATGCTAAAAAAAAAAAACAACATAAAAGCTAAATAAATTAAATATAACCTACCCAGCCATACAGTCACAGTGAGCTGTGACTATTCCCCCACATGCTTCGTTTCTGGACACGTGACTGAAAACCAGCAATTAGAAAAATGAAATAGACCTGGGGTTTGGTCTTTTTCTAACATGCAAAAAACAAATTATAACGTCAACCCGGGAATTAATAAGGTAATTATACTTTTTATGACAGCTTTTTATTATGGGAAATGTGGAATAACTTGGTACCAGAATTGCATTACTAGGTAAACCGACATATTTAGAAAAACAATACTTTTTTTATTACCTCTACGTTTTGGAAAAAAATAAATAAAACTCCCTGTAAACAAAGGCAACAGATTTTCTGAATAATTATGCTTCTACAAATATATTATGCAGAATATGTTTCTCTAATAAAAATGTATGTCACCGACCTAACTTTGTCTGGGTTGCAAGGTGAGGAGCTGTACTTGCTTATTGTGACTTTACAGTTGGGAGGTTCATGAAATGTCTCATTTTCCAGACACCAATAAACATTGACTCATTACCAGAAAATGACTAGATTTCTTTTAGCGCTTAGGACTGTTTGCAGAATCAGTAGAGACCAAAATGGATGTGCACAAATGTACAGAAAGTTAATTTTGCATAAAATATGGAGAGTATTTCTCACAAACTTTTTGTAGGATTGGCAGACATCGTTTCCCTTGCTTTCATAAACCTAACTTCGATTAAGTCTTTAGTGGGCCGAGTAAAACAATGTGCTTGCTGTGTGTAGTATACAAAAACCAAGAACCTGTTGCATAATTTAAGACAAATTGCAGGGGGTTTTTTATTTTTAGGTTCTAACTCTTAAAATTCTGATTAGATATCAAATTAAATCTCTTGCTCATTTTTGACAACTTTTGATGATAGAGTTGAATCCCATGGCTTAGTTTAGTGTTTCTATGTCCCGGTGTTGTGTCCTTGATGTTCTGTCCATTTCTCTTTCCTCACTGCTTTTCTCCCTGCTCTTTCACCTGTTCCTCACAGCGTGAAGATTTTCTAATATCCATTACTTCCACCAGGGTCACTACAATCCCACTGGGTCCGCCAAAGACTTGGCAGGTGCCGATAAGGGCCCTGCTCCAGACACTGTAATAGCTTAACAAATCCCTCCATGACCCAGAATCCCCTTCACCAGCATGGCATCTCACTATTTTCCATAAAACTATTAAAATCTACCTGGTGTCATACTGGGTGAGGGGACTCTGGGGATGTGGAGCACTCTGTCTTGTATGTACCAATGTCTCTCTGCAAAAGCAGTAAAGAAACAGAAAGAGAAATCAAAATTGCAGTTCAACTCTTGCAGGGAGCATATTATGTTTGTGAGTAGAATCATGGACTTTTAATCTGATATTGGTGTATCTCTTATTCACCCAAGCATGGTGGGCACCGAGCTTAAACTATGATCAATCTTTCATGCTATAATTTTTTCTCATCTATTCTTTCCCCTGCTCTGCCTTATACTCAAACACTGAAGGTCATTTTGGCTCAACGTTCTGGAGCTTTCATCCGATAATGATACCCGCTTCAGTGGATATCAAACCACAGCTCCACCCATTTCCTTTCACCCCTTCTAACACCCAGCTTTCATCCTGCCAATCATGCTTTAGCCCCATTCAAGTGGCAATAGTGTTAATGATTCATTTCCCTTGTAATCCCTGCTCAGCCTGATAAGCTTGTAATGGCTGTCGTTATTTGCGACTGTTTTCCATTGTTTGTAGTGTTAAATTAAGCCTCAGTGATCCATCCTGGTAGCCCTTGTGAGCAGAAGAAATACTCTTAGGAATGAACCACTAGCCACAAAGATGGTAAAATATGTGTCTTTAAATAATTTTTTATGTAGAACAAACAAATGTATAGGATTAAAAACTTCCGATATGCACCTTTGTGGCTTTCTTAGCCACAAAGGCTAAGAAAGCCACAATTAATTAAAATTAACTATTGAAGTTAATTTTACAGTCAGCAGAAATTCTAGACTAGAGGTCATTCTAGAAGACAGCCTTTATATATATATATTTAAAAGCTGTCTTCTAGAATGACAGCTTTTCTAGAAGGCATTCTAGAAGACAGCTTTTTATTATGGGAAATGCTGGATAACTTGGTACCAGTACTGCATTATTAGGTAAACCTTTTTCAATTTAGCTTTTGACATTCTTGCACTTTTAAGAAGCCCATAACACCTAAACAGAGATATTGTCATCAGAAGACACAAGTTAAAAAAAAAAGCTAATAAAAAAACACATCAGCATAATTTGCTACAAGGCAAAACAAACATAAGGAAGATCACAAAACATTCTACAATCTTTGAAGCTATAGCGCATGGGTGCTCTAAACGGCTACTTTTCTATCATTCACTTGTAACACACTGTGCTCCATTGCCAATGCAATGGCAATGGAGCACTGACACTGAGTGGAAATATAATTTTCCAGTCCTCTTTTAGTGGCAAGGTGTTTCACCCTGCAACTTTTAATGGATATGATGTTGCATGTGTTTATGGCATGAATGTGAGTTCTGTCTTATGTCCAATGAGATTACTGTATTGCAAAATTTTAAAAACAGTAAATTAAAAACATTCTACCATGAGATATTATGACTGGAGTAATAGATTGTTGATTTGTTTTAAGTCTCTGAGTCTAAAGAAAATGTTTTTTAAAATATTAGTCAGATAACATTTTGAATGTTCATTTATAGATATAAATCTTCCTTTTAACCTGTGGTGAAAGTGTAAGATATTTATAGTATATAGTTTTTGATTTACATAATTAATAATCAGTGAGTATATCTTATTTTGACAAACATTGGATTTATTTCTTGATTGATATAACCTGCTGACTGAATTTTCTTTAAAAAATATGTTTCATCATAGTTCACCAAAAGGGGTGCAGCCAAAGGAGCCCCCTACTTCACATGCTGACCTTAGAATTATGTTGCTCCTTTGTTGAAACGTTTTAGACATGCTAAGTGTTTTAAACCAAGAAAAAAAAAAAAAAAGCTAAAATAAAGCGCACTGCTAGTAAAGGGGGGAAAACCTGCTTGAGGGATTATGTTTTCATGTAGAATATTACTTCAACCAAATGCGTTTTAAATGCCAAGACAGGCATCTGGTTTTCTGACCCGAAAAATGAGTTAAATGAAGTCTATAATATTCTAATCACCACACAGTGTCTGTCAGGGCAAGGTGAACACCGGCCTGCTCATAAAGACATCACGCTAAACATCAGTGGAGCACACCGTGGGTAATAACAAGTTTCATGAAGCCATAAATCTGCTTAATCTAATGATTTGGCTCACCTGCTGCACCACTTTGGTGTGTCATGGTGCCCACTTGTCTTTTCAAGGGAATGTGTCTGTGAGGTGTTAACGGTTTCCCTCAGTTGGACAGATTTATTCTGCTTCTGACTGGATGTCTGACAATATCTAATGTAGCATGGAGGAAAATAGGGTATAATAATTCCCACAATTAAACCCCACCCTTATTTTTGGTTTGCTTGTGATGAATTACATTCATGTCAGCAAAAATGGCCTTTAGGCCTCAGTCTGTGCACCTCATTCCAAAGCTTTTATCAAAATGCATCTAATTCCCATACAGAGGGATTATTTATTTTTTTGACATTACTGGAATGTAATGTTTTTTAATGTAATATCTTTTTCAATTTAAAAACAAAACCACTAGCTTAAACAAAGATAATTTGAGCTATTAAGGAAAAGAATGATTCAAAATCATAATATGAAATGTTTCTTCTACTTTTCCTCAAATTGAAAGGATGCTACCTCCATTAAAAACAGACAAAAGATATTTTCAATAAGTAGCCAAACAGTCGTTTTAACAAACTTTTTTTTTCCACCTAGTGTCAAGGACACATCTTTCCATTGGATCTTTCATGCCCTGAGAGTCTCTTCAAAGAGCAGCTTTGCTCCATTATAAAAGCTTCCAATTATAGAAGGTTGCCATGCGTTATGAAAGTCACCTTAGTTTTTTGCTATTTGTGAGATGTGAGATTATGGAGGGGGGGAAAAAGTCTTATCATACCTTTCATACGCAAAATAAACAATCACTGAAGTGTGCACCCTTGGGTCTGCAATAACAATCACCACTGCAGTCTTCCATTAGCAGGTTCATAGCACAATACTAGTGTGTAGATAATTGCTGCATCGGATTTCAGAGAGCTTTGCCTTAATAGAAAAGCTTTTAAAGTTACATCAAAACGTTTGAATATTATCTCAAAGCTGTGCCATTTTAAGCCACTCTTTTCATGATTTCCTTCGTATTTGGTTCCCTGATAAGTGATTTAAATCTTTCTTGATAAAAAAGGGAAATGTCAGTGTTCTCTAAACTTCACAATCAACACAATGGAGCTCAGAATATTATTTCTTAGACTGAATAGATCTTAACTTACCCCTTAAGAACAGTAAAGAAACATATTCATTTTTATTTTATTTTTTGTATGATGTTCTGTGTTAGTTTTTAAAGTCCTGTTCTGTGATGTTTTGAAGGTCTTATCAAATGATTGAACCACATCAGAAATGTCAAATGGTGCAAAACATTATCCTGGTTGAAGAAGGCAAGCAGGATATTTGTTGATGTGGTCATGGAGTCATCTTGGTATGCCAGCCACTCCTGAAAAGTTTCACTTTTGTTTCATGTTTTTTGGGGGGTTTTTTTCCATCTGTGGAGAAATGGCGGTGTTAGTCTGGCAAACTAACATCGCCAGACTGAGCGATGTTAGTTTGTGTTTAATCTGTTCTTTTTATGTCAGCATGATTTGTTGTTTTTGGATTAAGATACCTTTAATCTTTCTTAATGTGGTCAAACAGGTCATATTTTTTTGTGATTTCTTGATTCTGTCATTCTGACCGTAATCAGGCCTGAGGGTAGCAACAGAAATTTAACTCTTTGAAAAACGATGATTAAAGTTAATTAATGACTTACCAGCACATTGCTTCCCTTAAGAAATGAAATCACCATTTGAAAACTGCCTTTTGTATTTAATTAGGTTGTCTTTAATTATAAAAATTGTCTGATCTGAAACAGGTAAGTGTGATAAAAAAAAAATCAATGAGGCAAATATTTTTTTGTAGCACTGTTTTTGATGGTTTCATTTAAACAATCTACATAATTTCCAGTATTCCATTCAGACACAGTTTGTCTTTCTTTATTTTACAGTCTAGTGGCTCATAACCAAATTTGTGATGCAAGGTGACAGTTGGTATTCTTACAGGATTTGTCACATAGTTTACTTTCAGAGCTGTTGGTCTTAATCTCTGTAATCAGCAAAATCTCCCAGTTTAGCAGTACCAATCAGACACATTAACTACTGATGTCAAAGTCAATGTGAAAATTGAAATAGTGTAAAAGGAATATTTTAAAATATTGAAATATTGTAAAATATTGATGCATGAAATTAATTACTAGAACAACATTTGCTAGCATTAAAACCTTGTCTCAGGAAAAGACATTGCAATGTATACTGAACATGTGGAGTAAAACTTGAGGTCAAACAGCCTATAATGATTGGTGATAACAGCTCCACCTCCTGAGACAGAGGCTGTGCATGATTGTTTTGGTACCAGGTTGAATTGGGCTTGAAACTACTAGAGATTTGAAGATTAATTGTTTTCTGTGGCTTCATATGCATGCATGTGTGACTGGAAGCAGTTTTTCTATGAATTTTAAATTGATCATGTTTTAAATGCTTGCACTGATAAGTCAGTTTAGATCAAAGATGAAAATCTAATTGGTAGATAAACTCCTAAAGCTGCTGCCTTTCTTCTTCAGAGAGGTTTTGTTTTTCTCAGTGGTGACTCCTGCTGTTTGCAAAGTGAAACCTAACAAGTTTTTCAAAATAGACTCCAAAAAGACTTTTTGGAGCTTCATTGGTTTTTAAGAGCCTGATCAATCTGACAAAGTTTTGTTAGGTTTAACTATAATTCCATAATAAACATCTGTTTTTTTTTGTTGTTTAAATGGTATGTTGACCAGCAAGAAGTTTTATTCACACTATTTTGATTTTCTGCAGAGAATTAATTCTACCAATTAATTTGGGATTTTTGTTATTATTTTTTTGTTAAATTCACATTTTACCATTTGTAAGCAATTTATAAGGACCGCTCTTTGACACATTAACTTACTTTTATATATCTCTGATTGTTTGAGACTTTTTACTTGATTATAAAATACTATTTGAATCTATGAACTGTTAGTTTGAAAATCCCTTAATGGTTCTACTGTATATCTTTTGTATCAAATTTTCTTTTATTACTTCTTTGTTCAGAATATCTCAACACAAACTCATCACAGTGAAATAACTTTTATAGAAATATATGTTGATTTAACTACTTGACCTTGATAATATTTTCTTCTTTTGTCTTCAGCCCACTTTTCATAGATGGCTTGACCACCTCCGGATCATATCGGCCTCCAGTATTTTAGGCCTTAATTTAAAGGAATATGTCTTGCCATTGTGGGGGTGTATTGTGCTGGCTAATCTGCCCCTGGAGATATGTCTTAAATTAGAACATACCAACAGCGACTCATGCTGCCTTTGTTGTCGTCTGAGGGCTGGAGGTCCTACTGTTCTAGCCTTTCTGCCATATTTTGATGTGCTCAGCATTCAAATACCCCATGTTCTCTCAATGGTATATTTTTGGCAAAAACACTAAATTCAAGATGTAGATAACTCAAGTCAGTAGAATTAAGAGAGCATGCTTTTATTCTTGCTAAAATTTAACAATCAATGGAATAATTTCAATCACCTAATAGGTTTATTTATTAATCTCAAGTCTGTAACATGTGTTTGTTATGTTGCAGAAAGTGGTTAATACAAAAATTACAAACAGATAAAGCATTTGGTCTATTTCTATGAATTGAAAAAGCCCACCTTTCAAGCCTACTAAAGATAAAAACAAAAACAAACAACTTTCTTTAAAATGTCATGTCTCAAACCAGTATGAAACAAGAGCTAACGTAACAAAACATAAGTAGAGCATTAATCAAAGAAGCAGCCCTTGTGAACCATGCCCATGGTGTTCCCAGGGGGATAAGGCAGCTACTTGGAGTTCTTCATGAGGAACAAGTCAGATAGTCAGTGTCAATTGTAAGATGGATGGACCCAAATACAGATCTGGGCAGTTCTTCAGATTTTCTTGTACAAAAAACATTAACACAAGGCTTATTCTTTTTTCTTACTTTACAAATGTGAAAAATGTAGCAATGTCAATGGATATAAACATCTTTACAAGACTCTGTACATAGAGGATACAAAAGCACAATGCTAAGTAATCACAATAGCCAGACCAATAGCAGAGTGTGTCACTCTAGCTCTGGAATGAAAAAAAATTTAATTAATGTGGTCTTAAACAGTATTTAGGATACTTTCTGAGCTTTAATATGCCAGCTGGACCCCTCTTCCAGGGTGCCCACCTTCTTTTTTGCTTTGCCATTGTAAGAGAGGAAATACTATTTATGGATTTGTTTTTGCGAAAGGATTCTTGGCACCTCTCTGGGTCAAACTGACCTGACACCCTCGCTTTCCTTGTGTGCGAAGTGCAAAGTTGGACCAAATATGACTTGGGAAGGATGCTGTTTGGACAGATAAGAACAACAACCTGTGATGAATTGGCTTATTCGGCAATTCTGAAATGGAGCAGATGTTGAGGTCAAGAGGTCCCGAATATTTTGAAGGGAGTCCAACACACACTTAGTTCAGGGGGTGCCAGGATCCTTACGTAAGTCGAGGGTAGTATTGCTATTGGTCGAAACTTTGCAACTCACATCAGTAAAGATGAGATTGTATAAAAAAGGGTGATGTTAAGAAGATGGGGAGATTTTTGGTTTTTGTACTGATGAAACTGTAAGACAAATCCATGAAAGTAATAAATCTCAGACCCGTCGTGGCCAGCATCAAGAATTACGTTTCCTTGCGTTATTTATTTACCTATATATTTAAGAGTTTAGCCACCTTTCAATTCTCCAACACCATCCTTTGCGGTAGAGTCAATCCTTACCAGTTAGATAGTAATGGTTATGATCATTGCCCTAATTCTTTCTCACTGAGGTAAAGTGTGATATTAAATTTACCATACTGGTAAGAAGGTGCTAGAGCAAAGATAATCTATTCATTTCTCTCATTCAAGTTATTCCAGATTAGTTTTGTCAATTTATAATTTTAGTTATCTTTTTTTTTTCCTTTCATCAACGTGCGCCCTTTGTGTTGTTTTTCTGTCCTATTTGTATGTTAAGAGTTTTTCTCCTTCTACTCTCTTCTACCAGTCTTCCCCTTTTTTCCCAAGCTAAACCCGGGAGAATACTGACGTCAGTGGAGGTTTTGGACCTGGAGGACATAGATAACGGCATTCGTTTAAACCTCATCTCTAAAGGCTGGACATGGAAAGAGAGGAGCAGAGCGGTACACAACATTACCAAAACCACAGTTTCACATCAACGATTACATTTCTCTGCCAAGTCTATTTTTCCTGCTTTCAGTGCAAGACAGATTATATGCATAAAGGTTTTGTTCAACATATCAAATGAAGGCCTGGGACATGATGACATGTATCAGTCTGTTTTAATCTCTCCTTAAAAGAGATTTGACCATCACAATGCTTTTTTTAAATCAACAAGTAATTACAAGAAGCTATTTTATTTAGTCAAAATTATTTGGGAAATAAAACTATGTTGGTTCTGTTTAGATGGTGTTGAAAGGAATAGATCTGTCCTTCAAATGCAACATTTTAAATTGGAGGGGAGAGAGTTTCACCTGCCACATTCACCAATGATTTAACAGCATGAGTCCCAGGTCAGTCATGTCTATCAACAAGCCTGAATTCGGTCTCAGAGATAATTTATTAATTTATTTCTATCTCTGCAGGCTTTTTTTTTTTTTTTTGGTATTGTTGTTGCTTTTCTTTTTTAACTTTTTGGCACTTGTGGTGCAGGGACCGAGGACAGGAGTTGAACTCTGGATCTAACCACTGCATCATCATTTAAATGGATTTTGCAACACGCTTACCGGTTTGTTTTCTGGTTGAAAAAATTTAAGGAACAGTCGGACACTAAGCTAGATCCAGAGATGTTGCCATAGAGTTGGTGAGAAACAAAAACACCGCAGTCTTGTTTTGTGGGTGAACTTCTACTTCATCCAAAGAAGTCTATTGTCTTTCATAAATTATTGAAGCTTATCTCTGCCTCTTAAAAACATACATACCGTAATACCACATTGTAGCACATGGAGTCAAACATAAACATAAAGGCATTTAGTTTAGAATGAGAATTGCATCTATGAGTGGGAAAAACTATTTTATTATATATATATATATTTTAGCCCAACCAAAATCAGATAAGTTCTGTTAGTAAGAAAAAAAATGAAATGAAATAACCTGGTGTTCTTAAGCTGTCAGCTGTCACACAGGTAATTTATTTTATCATGTCCATCTCTTTGCAGGTACTTCTATAAGCTGTAAGCTGTTTGCCACAACAGCTGTCATTGCTATAATCTCCATGGTTGGAGATGGACTGATATCATCTGCAAACTAGTTTTCTTTTGCACTCTGAAGCTTCTGGGCTGAAGGAAATTTTCTTTTTTATTTTTAGAGTGTATTAAGGTAACACATGATGGCAGTCTTTAAAAAGGTGGTAGTGAAAGCGAGAAAAATGTATACACAAAAATTTGATTTTGGCTGCAGTTTTACAGTTACTATTCTGTTTATTTTTTTCCTTATTTTTTATGTCAGACATTGTTCTTTTTTAAAAGACTCATCGTCTACTCTTACTCCCAGTTTCATGTAAATCATATGTCATTGGTGCCGCACATTACAATGTCAACACCATGAAATATTTATTTGGCGCCCAGTAGTATAATCATTATTACTACTAAACTTGTGCAGCAGATTATTATATGAATGCCTTACTTTATTTGCAGCCTTTACATTATAACTGAGCTTAATAGTACTCTGTCAGATGGAGTAAAACATTAATGGTTTATTACGCCACAAAGCTTCAGTGCAGAGTGCAAACACTCAACTAATGCCTGCAGTAATGGGTATAAAAAACATAAGTTCCAGCAGGAAGAGAAAACATACATCCATAACTTGCTGAGAGGAATCTTATTGCAGAAAATGGGAAAATAATATAAATCTTTAATGATCTAGTGACAGGAATGACCCTCTTCCAACTGGAATGAGGATAAGCATGTGTTATGATACACAGGTAATCGCAAGTGTAAAAAAATGCATTCATATTGTACATTCCGTACAAATGTCTTATAAATCTTATAGCATATTGCAGTTAACAGAAAATGTATTTTCCATTTGACCAAGCATTTCAAAGATTTCTTTGACTGGACTTCAGTAGGTTAGACAGAGGAGGTGTTTCTTTAGATCTTAAAACATTTTGATGAGCATTGGACTTTGGGGCATTGAGTGTTTTTATCTTTTTATTTATTTTTTGAATATCTGTAAAGATAATTTAAGTCATATATATATATAAGTATAGTACACTATTTAGGGCAAATAAAGTTTTAGCGTCATCTTGGTTCACATCATACAATTCAGAATTGCTTTTAAGCTAAACAAAGGGCTGTAAAGTTTTTTTGTTTTTGTTTGCTTTTTTTACACTGTATGTCCAACAGTTTTGTTGCATTAGTGGCATTTCATACCATTTATCTCAATATGCACAATTAAAAAAGAATACAGTTAAATAATATAGTTTAATTTGACTCAATCTGTGTAACATTTTAATATTCAGTTGCACTGGGTACTGTTATAGCAGAAGATAAAAAAGTTTCAAGCTGATTACCGGTACTAAATTTGTTTTTTGGAATATTTAAGTTTACCCAATGATATGGCCTTTAGCACCAATCATTGAACCTCAGGTGGCCCTGGAGGGGAAAAAAATAAAACTTGTCCATCTCTGTGTTTTATAAACATTGAAAATGTGTTTTAAGGCATTCTGTTATACATGAGACTATGGCAGTAGCTGAGCATAATGTTCATAAAAATATTAAAATTATGAATAATCTTTACTTTAAAAAAAATGAAAATGTTGCTTTTGAGCTCTCTTATCAGCATTACTTAACACTAAGTCTTGAAAACAGTGCAGTAATCTTTGTGATGATTATCACAGGGAACAAATTCCGCTGCAGTAAACGTGACTGTAATAGCACTGGATGTTCTGAAAATGTAAATAATTTTAGGAAGTTGACCACAAGTTGCATGCATAAATGAATGTTAAAATTAATCATTGAATGTAAGATAAGTATAGAAAATCAAGTCCTGCTGCTGCTGCAAAAAGAAGTGTGTTCTGACTGTATTGATTTCCCATGCCTATGCTTCAGCAGCAGTAACACTTGTAGCTAAAACATGAAAGGAGGAGCAACAGCTAGTGCCAACATGTACTTTTTATGACAATGTAGGTCGTTCTTATTACGTTTCCAACTAGCAACTGTCAAAAGGGTAAATCAATAGGTAATTTTGGGGTCAGACAAAACTGGTTGGAGTCAATATCTTGAATCAAGCAACCCACCTGAAAAGCTCTTGAGAAGCTTGGTAAAAGGATTACCCTCTGCTACCTTTAAGCTTTCACTCCATAATTGTCTTTGAGCTGTGATGAACATCACAGACATGACCAAGTCCTCAACCCACACTCCTGCCAGATAGAAAATCAATATATATGTCCAAGATAACCTCTTAGCATAAAGATACGTGACATTATCATTGTTGAATTGGGATCAAAACAAATTCAAAATGTTTAACGTTCCAGAAAGGATTTGAAAATGTATCAAGGTTAACAGTCTCATCAATATTAGAGGACCAGTTGTTTGGATTTGATAGGACAATCAGTAGGCTAATCAAAGCCTTCCTTTTAGTTTGGTGATCTATGTTGGGGATTTGTTCCAAGCAGAAATAGTTCCATTGGAGTGAGATGTAATGCGCGCACAGTAATATTCACTTTACTGTTTCATAGAAGGCTATGAATGGTGACGATGAATAATTCAAGTCCTAATGTGAACATTATCCTTCAGACAATTGTGTCTATTGGAGAAAGGGCTGTCAGCAAAGGTAGAGTGGAAGATGACATTCTTAATGCCCCTTTTTATGTCTGTCCTTTCTCACAAATGTGCTTGGTTCAAACTCATGGGCATAGAAAGAAGAATCTTTTATATAGTACTTAAAGTATTGCACATGCATGGCCTAGTGAATTCATTGAGCAATTGTTCAGGACTTCTAGGTAGGGTATCTACAAAGTAGATTCATCTTGTTCACCGACAAATAGAGTAATACCTTGAAACAATCTGGATCAAACAAAGCAGGGGCATTATTGTAACTAATCCTCTTTGGCACTCTGAACTTTGTTATTTTTGCAAAGGATTTATTTTCTTTTGTGCTTTTTGTAACCCTGATTTCTAAGTTGTGGATCTTTCTTAAGAAAAAAAAGAAAAGCCACAGAGGAAATTCATCGTGTAGATTGAAGGAGAGCCACTTGAAATGGGGTTGAGTGACCCGGGATGGCAGTACACAGGCAGCTTCAAATGAAGGAAATGAAAAGAAAGAGAGAAGCTTATTGGATGTATTGAATCATTTTACTTTGCAGCCAGCCAAGGGGATTGAATGGGATGCGTGATCAGATTCAGAGTCAAGTTGAAATGTGTTATCGGAAACAAACTTAACCACTGATATCTTAAAACATATACAGACCTAGACATATGCCGTTCAAATGAGGTTCTCTAAAAAAAAACGTACAGTAACAGCTCCAAGAAAAGTAATCCTTATTTTTATTTTTCCTGTGGAACATGAAGCTTTATGATTATTTCCATTATGCATTATTATCCATTATCAATTAGCTTTAAAACAATATTGCTTCAAACATATTCAACAGCATTGCATAAAATATCATGAGAGACCCAGTGATAATCTACAAACATAAAACCTGAAACAAAAACTTCAACTGTAAACTCAAACTAATACATAGACCATTAAGTACATAATGTAAAATCAGTGGAAATTCCTAGAAAATATGACAGTAGCTATAATATCAGAGCATTTTAGAAGCTTATCTTATATTGGAACAATACATTATTACTTTCCTTCTGAAAAAAAAACAGGTTCGGCCAAAACATCCTGCCTCTGTCCAAAAGTGACGAAGACTGGAGCAAGATGATTGGTCATTGGTCAGTGAGAAGGTGTAACACTTGCGCTATAATACTGTAATTCCAATACCATTACCCTAGGTTACTTGCATAACAGTTTACATAAGGTCATGTGCTCTAAAAAGGACTCCACTCCAGTAGGAAGGACATGGCTTGACCAGAAGACATCAAAAATGAGCTAGTCTTTTCATCACCGTTCTGTAATTATAGCATTTTTATCCTGGCCAAAGTTTTTTTTTTCTTTTTTTAATTCATGCACAACAGAAGCAATTCACTTTAAGATTAATGTACAACATGCTAAACTATCTGCAGGAAACTGTTACAGTGGATAAAACATACAAGAGTCTCTTTTCATTGTCACCCACCATCTTTGTATAAGCTTTAAAAACAATAAGCACATCTTCATGATTTCTGAAAAATCTGCAGGTGAAGAGCAACTAAATTTACCTATTGTTTTTGTGGGAGACATCAGCAGCTGTTACCTCACAGTCTAATTGTCAGGTTCTGTGTTTTTCAGTGTTTATTTTCGAGTTCTCTGTGTTTTTCTGTGTGTTTACTTCTGGTTCTGTGTCTCTGTGCTCTCCGTGTTGTCCTGTCTCCCCGTGATTTGTTCCCAGGTGTGTCTTGTTCCCTTGATTGCTTCCCCGTGTATTTAGTCCCACCTGTGTCCTGTGTTCCTTGTCGGGTC
>CAEFZY010077471.1:0-19274 GCA_903066815.1 Brachyrhaphis roseni
ATTGTTTTTGGCGGAGTTATGTTTTTTCATAAAAAAAAATTATGCAAATCGCCCGGGCTCGGGCGGGTGGAGGTTAAGTGTAGTCACATCCAGTTGTCTGAACTCATTATCATGGACTCTCCTGTAATGGCTTCAAATACCTTTCTTAACTTCTAAGTTCTCTTTAGATCTCAGTCAAGCACAGCCTTATCTATGTTGGCAACTACCAACTGCAGTCCTTCGTAATCTCTAAAAAAAAAAAAAATTTTAGCTATCAGCACAACTTATTAAAAAGTAGCTGAATGAACACAAAAAACATAAATCTGAGCATTTATGGGGATTATAGAAAACCTAGAATAAATTCAAACATGCTGTATAATCGTACCCCCAATAAAATATAATGTTTTTAATAAATTATGAAGTAAATTAATATCATAGAAATGCTTACAATGAACAGATTCAAAAGTCTGATCAAAACATAAAAATAAAATAAGCTCACATTTAGATATTGTGCAACCAAATCTCCTTCCAAACTGCATTGATGATTCTGGAATGAACTTTTCCCAGTATAAGCCCCTTCTGCAGACATCGTCCAAACATTTCAGTTTAACAAAATTAGATGGGCTGGAAGAAAACTCAGCGCAAATCCACAAAAAGCACATAAGCTGGTTTTCCTCTTCTCTACAGAGAGTCGGGGTCGAATGCTGAACACATGTGGATGCCAACTCCCTAGTGACTGCACATCCAGAAAAATAATAGAAAACCTGTTCTGGGTACCAACCAAGGTAAGTTACATCACTCCCTTTTCTGACGCTGCCCTGGGCAACTGCCTTATTTTCAATATCTGAAAGGGCCACCAACAAACAATTGGATAAAATGATAAAATGAGTTATTTTCTGCCTTTGCAGCATAACACTTTAAAAATAACATCTAAAATAGACCAGAATTACAACAATAATAAATTACACAAATAAAAGTTAAGTTATTGACAGTGCAGGCACTCCAGTTCCGTGAAGCATTTAAAGTTAAATAACCATCACAATTACTAAACTTTCCTACGACATGGCAGAGAACTTCTACCACCTGTCAAATAATATTTAGACACTGGAACTGAAAAAAAGCACTGGAAAAAATGTTCTGGTCTAAAGTAACTCAAACTACAATCCTTTTTTTTTTTCATGTTAAAAGTTACAAATATGATTTTCAATACAGTCTTAAAAATGTCTATCTACAACTGGTGCACATTCAAATGAATTAAAACTAGATCAAACAGTAAATTGGCTGCATTTTCGTTTTAAAATAATCCATGATTGAACTCCACTTGTCAGGTTAATTGTCAACAGTCAACATAAATATGGTCACTCATAGCTTTCAGTTTTATCATAAAGCAAATCCTGTTGCGACTAAAGAATCTACTGTTAAAATGTAATTTTGCTGCGATCTAAAAAACTGATCTCCAGAATGCAAACAATCCTAGAGCCTTAAAATTAAACGTATTTGTTCATTTTTCTGACCAATAGCTACATCACCCTGAAGGCACATGTAGTCTAAACCAAGGGATTTTTTATTTTTTTTTCAATTATCCTAGAGGGTAATATGATGTTCAGTGAGAAAATATCCAATAATAGTCACACCTTCTAGTTGTTTTAATAGTTTTAAATGTAAAGCTTCAGATCCTTTAGGTAGAAGCAACAGGATGGATTTATCTCATTTTTACTTGTAAAAGCTGCTGGAGAGGTGATCAAAGAAAAGCAACAGAAACTGCACTGAGTGCTGCATTTGACTTATTGTGAGGACCACTAAGATGGTAAGCTCATGCTGGTTCTCCTTTATGTGAAAATCAACGCCAGGTTTCAGGCCGTCAGGCTGCTGCTGCTATGGCTACAGGAGAGAGAAGGACGGCGGCCATGACGGCTGAAGCTCACAGCCAGTAGATCTATTTCAGAATGATGAGATCAACTCAGACAAAGACACTCTGTGTTTAAATCAAGTTCAGATCTGAAAAAAGCTGCCCAAAAAAGAGGATAAAACTCCATCAGATTTGAACAGCTGCACATCTTTGACTCGTCAGCTCTCCTTTCTCTGTCTCCGACCTTCATATTGGAGAAGTTTTCCTTCATCTGCCGATCAATGTGTTCCCCTTCACAACACATCTGACCATCTGGTCATCTATAGACATTCTCTGTTCACTAAAACAAACTTGACCTTAACTTGCAGAATGAGGTTTTGTGCCTCTGGATCATTTCTGCAAAACGTTCTTCCACCATCCTGCAGAGCAAAACATTCAGAGCTTCTGGATGGGGGAGTTTCTGATTACTAATTAGCTGAAGCATACATGGTGATTTTTATTGTAAATTTAGTATAACTTAGCTATTCAGAGAATCAAACATCTCTCTGTAACTCTGCAATCTTAAGTCAATTAAATCTGTTTCAAAACGTTGACTTTGCCTTGATGAAAATCCTCAGTGAGTCTTGTTTACATTTTTTGCTAAGTTTTATATTTCTCATATTTTAATTTTTTTCAAATCACATCAAACATGTTGAGGTATCTGGGAGATTTTTTATTTTACAAGAATGATTTTTAAAACATCTAGCTCTAATTGATTTTAACTAGTTTGTATGTTGAGAAATGCATTTAAGTTGTAAGGAAAGCAAGCAGAAAGCCAAAAAAATGTGTCATTTTCTTCCAATTAAATCATATAAACCTCTAAGTTTGAGCAGATTAAAATCCTTTCCCCCTTCTATTTGGTTCAGATGTTGCATCTGTTGCATCGGCGGCTCGTTTTCCAGCTCAGTGACGAAGGAAGAAGCCGTTCATCCAAATCTCAACACGAAACCTTCCCCACATGTGCTTGCACGCTGCCGCCGCTGTTTGTTTGGAATTCCTCGGATAAATGTGGGGAAACTCAGCCGAGCCGAAGCAAATCCCAGTTTTCAATTTAATCCTTGTAAAATCAAAGGGGAATTTTCACAGAACTTCACTTGTCTTTGGAATAAAAATCTCTGGAAAAAGTGGAAGAATATTTTAATGCTTAACTCCCTCCCCTTCATTCCTCAGCACAATTCTGCTTGTGTTTATGAGCCTCGGAGACTCTTCTGCAGAATCTCACCTCGTCCAGAATTATTTGGATTTTCTGCTGTTGTGAGGAACTTTTGCAGTCAGGAAAGTTGGTAATGGAAAGAAGAAAGAGACCTAAAACATGAAGAATGTTCTGATAGAAAAAATATACAGCAGCTTAACGATATTCTGAATACATTAGGTGGGAGCTCCACAAAATGCAGTCATAGATCAGTCTATTTTAGGAGAGTTCAAATCCAATGCTATTGGTCAGAAAGACCAAAAACAATACATTATCAGGTTTTGAAGTAAATTTCAGGGCGCGACTATTTTTAGGGCTGCAATTTTTTTATCTTACTGGACTTCCATTTGCAGATCTGTTTCTGTATTTCTTTAGAACTGAAACACCCGCTGCATTAAAATGTTACATTTCAAATTAAATGACAGAAAGACATGAGAAAAAACAGACGTTGCTGGTAAAATAACCAACAAAATGACTTATATTGCGCTTATATTTTTATTCAGATTTAACTTAGTTCTTTTTTCATATTTGATTCTGCATCTTGTTTCTCTTGCTAAGCAATGAAAAGTAATTTTCTATTCCAGTTTGGCTCATTTTGCCTTCAGATTGATCTGTACCTCACAGAGGTTTTTATTTATCTACTTAGTTTCATATTTACATAAAATTATATTTATTCACATCTTTCACAGATACAATGAGACACTCATATCCAGTTACAAAGATGCTCTTTTGCCAACATTTGACTCATAATTTTTTTGAAACCAAGTTTTAATATCTGAAAACTGATGTGCAGGAATTTATTTTTGTACGTTTTTCATGACAGAAATTAAGATATTTTACACTCTAACTGGGAGATTAAATAAGATTCGTTATAATAATCATATTTACAAGACCAGATAAATAAAAGAAAATACGTTTTCACACCCTGAAACACAAATCAGCTTCAGATGAGCTTCCTTTCTGCTGCTGTTTCTGTAAATTTAATTTACCTCTTTTGTGCTTTGGAGATAAAAACACATTTTTGCTCCAACATGTTGGTCATTTCAATTAGCTTGGTGAAATTTGTCAGAAACCCAAACAGGTTCCGCTTTAAAATTGGGATCATTTTGTCTTCAGTAAAATCCAAATTCAAACTTCTGATTTCTACAGTTTCAGCCGGAGAACCAGCGCTGTGAGCGCGCATGGTGCGCGCGCAGAGCGCCGTCTTCCGCAGAAATTTTAATGATGTCACTTTATTTCTAATTAATTAAACACGAGAGCGTGCGCGGCGAATCTGCACGTGCACCAACAATTAACATCCACAAACGGACACATGGTGCACCGTGAGTGCGCGCGCTTTAAACGACGACATAGAAAGAGTGTTAAATTAAACATAAATAGGCGTCACAGAGACAATAATAAAACGATATGTACACCTGTGCAACATTACATCACGCGCGTCCCCGTCTCCATCAGCTGTCAGAGTCCGCGTCGCTTTTAGTCCCGTCCGTTTTCTCGGCTTTTTTGCTCCATTTCTGAGAGTTCTCCGACTCCTCCGAGGAGGAGCGCTTCTGCCGCCTCCACTTGGCGCGACGGTTCTTGAACCACACCTGCAGGACAACAGGAGGCAAGACGTGAGAAAACTCTGTTATGCAAAACGGCTTCCCACCATGATTCATAAACAATCATTTTGATGGCAAAAATGCAGACTTTAATATGTCGATTTTCTTAGGGATAAGATTAACGAAATATAATTAAATAATCTTATCTGTACCCGTCTTATGTATTATTATTATTATTATTATTATTATTAGTAGTAGTAGTAGTAGTAGTAGTAGTAGTAGTAGTAGTAGTAGTAGTAGTAGTAGTAGTAGTAGTAGTAGTAGTAGCAGCAGTATTCAGGTTGCAGGTTGATTTATTCTTGAGTCTAGCTGGAAGTCCAAATCGTATAGGCTCTTCGATGAGGAAGAACAGAGGTGTGATCGTGTAATTACACCCGCTGTGTTTTTGTTGTGTTGTTGAGACCTGCCTCTAAACTCCAATACCCCCCCTCCCCCACCACCACCACCACCACCACCACCCCACACACACACACTCCCCCGCCAACCCTCATTCTTTTTTTTTGTACTACGCGCTTGAACAGTCACACTTGGATGCATTAAAGACCCTTTGTCTGGACACACGTCACACACACGCCATTGACATTGACTTCACATCAGAGACAGTTTAACTTCTTCTTCTTCTTCTTTTCTCTCTCTCTCTCTCTCTCTCTCTGTATTTTCTTTTATTCAAATCGTTCAACCGAGTGCCGGGTCTATTGTAGCGGATGGGGTTGGTGGGTAGTTGAGGAGGGGAGGCCGGCAGATGTGGGGCCCCCAAAGCAGGTCCAAAACAGTGAAAAGTCTGAAAGGTTAATCTGTTACCCCCGCAGATGTTGGCTTTGGGAGTCTTGAAGCGTCACCTTTGACATGTCCCTCATTCAGCAGGGGGTCCATAAGGACACTGACCCGCTGCAAGCTGTCACCTCGGCTGAGGACGCCCTGCACTCTACCGCTCTATCAGGCCAAACGACCCCCCGCCTCCTCCTCCTCCTCCTCCTCCTCCTCCTCCTCTTCTTCCTCTGACATTTTGCAAGAGGCAGGAGCCGGGCTCTGGTGAAAACTTTCTTTGCAAAGCCTCCTGGTATGTCTCAGCATGTCGCTTCTCTCCTTAAAATGAGAATACGTCTAAATGAGCATGCGCAAATACGAACCCACCTTGTCATAAGTTTCTATTATTATTATTTTTTCAAAAATAAAAAATTCCCTCACTGTGTGACAACACGCTGCTTTTATTTTAACATCAGTGTGAACTGAATGCTCATGGAGACCGAACGTCTCCTCCGGCACAGCGGATTAATATGAGCTGCGCTCAGGCAAATTGGACACGCGCTCATGCGCGCGCGCGCACACACACCGTGCTGGGCTTGGTTCGTTAAGCCTAATGGTTGAACAATAGACACATCTGCTCATCTCGTCGTATCAAAAGGGAAGATACCGCGGTGTGCTCCGTTTGGTTAAACCGCCACATGCATTTGGCTGCACTGGAGTGTGTGTGAAGGCGGGGGGGGGGCTGCTGCAGCTGAACTTCGCCTCTAATCAAAGAATGGACGCATATGTAACACACACACACACACACACATTCAAGCTTAAAGTTTACAGACCGCGCCTAGATTTGCCCACTAACTTATTATTCCATTTAGATATTTTAGATCCTTTTAGATATCCAATATATATATATATATATATATATATATAATATTTCTGTGTCCAACTGATTTTGCTGCCCGTTCAGTTTAGACTGTAATTTTCTCAAAATTATTCTCACGTTCTGGTGTTTTTCTTTAGATTTAACACTAGTTTTCTATATATTTGCATCTACTTTTTGGTTTTCTGCAGTCAAACTCAAAAACGTGTGCAATTTACTTTTAAGGAATGTAGAAAAGCAAGACGACATTTTACAAAGCAGCACATCGAGCCGATTACTATGTAGCTGTCACTATTTCCAGATGTGTCCAAGCTGCACTCATACAAGATTTTTGCCACATGCAGTCAAAAAAATATATTGAGTTACACAAGGTTATGACAATTAGAGTCTAAAACAAATACCCGTTAACACTAAAGACATACACTCATCAAAATCACTGAATTTGGGTGAATTCGACTGATTCAATCATTTAATTTAAATATTTTTTTTAATTGAGTTGAACTAAAATGAACAAGTCCACTCGGAAAATTACATCCTAGGTATTCTTGAGTCAAAGGTTGGTGGCATTTCAACAAAGTGGAAACATTTGGGATTGGCAGCAACGTGGTTGGGGGATTATGGAGGTAAATCTGCCGTGAGGTCGTTTTGTACGGGTTTGGTTTGGCCTCCTTAGTGCCACAACATGTCGTATCGTAGCAACATGGACACATTAACGTTCTTGTCTCTGTGGGAACATTGTCTGTGCGGCTGAGCAAAAAGCAAGGTCTGTAAAAAAAAAATGGTGAGGATGTTCTGAATTGAAATACTTAAATAAATGGGACGGCGTGAGCTAGCATTTCCCGTCCAACAACAGTGTCTGACCTTGCAATTGGAAAATATTGTGGACAGCCAAGTGGAAAGCCATCTGAGAAAAAATTAAACTGTTATAGAGGCAAAGGGTGGACCAACATCACGTTATGCCCGACTGATTAGAAACACCACAACAGCAAGTAGGACATTCATCAATATCTACAAAAAATAAAATCTCAGAACTAATTACAAAAAATTATTGGGGGTCGGGAGGTTTTCTTATTTTTTGGTCATCAAATATAAATAATGGTCGACTATAAACGACTCGCCAGATGATAAACTTAAGGAAAAATGCCACTTTTGTGATATTTACAACAAATTAGCACAATGTGATCATAACAACTACAAATGCCATATATAACATTCATTATTTATTGGTTTGATTTTAACTTATGCATAACTACAGAACAAAAGCAAGGCAATCATTAGTAGTTTTTTTTTCTTTTAAAGAATCCAACCTTTTTATCCATTTTGATGTTTGTAGAGTAAGAGCATAACGAGTTGATATTAGCTCAGGTGGAGCCTGCAGAGGAATAGATTACCATCTGTGGTTTTAAAATAAAGTGTTTAATGAGAAATTTCCTCATCACAACTGTTCATGTTTTTTTCCGAGGAGAAATATTTCTAAACAGCTAAAAGCTGCCTTTCTTGTGACCCTGGGGATGAATCTGTATTCACATATTTAGCCATCCAGGCTGAGGAAACTCCAGTAGTTTCTCCAAGATCTCATTAAAATGACTGTAAGAATGGAGTGATGCAACTTCTTAGAAAGCTTGGTTTACCCTGATACCGGTGACTAACACCACACCTGTTCATAACGCCACACATTTCCATTAAAATCTGTTTTGTATTCGATTTTCATCTAAAATATTGCATGTTTTTGAGATGGTTGTTTTTTTTTGTAACTTATTCTTTATTGATTTTACATTGTATTAAAATAGAAAGCACACAACACATTCAACTAATTTCCTGATCACATCCTTTTTATCTACTATTTATTTATACAAATTGTCAAATTTGTCAATTTTTTGTCCATTTGTGATTCTTGCAGTTTCAACCTGTGTGTCAGTTTCTCCATTAGAAATATTTCTTCCACTATTTCGGTCCTTTTGGCTCTTCGATGGTGTTTCCACTTCCCTGCAGTTCTTCATTGTTGCTTTCTTGGCCACTATATTAAGGAATAATAATTCCTTAATATAATTCCTTAAAACAAGCTCCTACTACATCTTGCTGAAAAGTTACTTGTACATTAGTTTTGTCTTATTTCAATTGTACTAAGATATTTTCACTAGAAACTAAACCGAATGTACTGGTTTCCACATGTTCTGCTGCTTTATATCCTCAATTTTTAGACAGATTTATTTTTTTTTTCCCATTTACTCGTTACTGAATCGATTGCATCTTTGTCCACATTTGTCGGGGCTCTATATAATGTTATAAAGATCAATACACCTTTTTTTTATATATGTAATTTGTGTCACTTCGCTCTCTTCTTTGTGGTTTGCCTGATAAAATATGGTGTTTTCATAAAGGGCTTTCCAAGTATAACGCAGAACCATCTCAGTGAGAGGAAACATCCATAACTACTGGCTTTAAAAGGCCACAGGACCAACAAACCTTTTAAAAGACCAGAAGAGGTGTAAGCCGAGATACAAAGGTCAATCTAATATGGACTTCCTTAACGATTGTTTCTCTCTTTGACTAATTCCCAGAGGCAAAAAAGGGAAACACAAGAGAGAGACAGAGAGAGAGAGAGAGAGTGGAAAAGATCCCCTCGGCTCTTCTCTGCCACCTTGATCACCGCGAATTCAACTCGGGCGAGATTTTCGCCCGCCTTTAAAGTGCTCTTCAACTAACCTTAAATGACTCTTAAAGGTAATGTTCACAATTTTCATAAATATTTAAAGATATACCCGTGGAACCTGAGGAAGTCCTGGCTCATGCCGGCTATTACGAGGCTAATCTAGCCTCCCCATGGGAATTTCTAGATTTAATTTAGGCATTTGGGGATGATGCTTGGCGGCGACAGGGGCCATCCATCTTCTCTTAACAGTCCTAATCTTTATAGAGGCTCCAGACTTCAGGTAGTGCGTGTGATGGATAGCACCTCTGGCTGAAGACAGTCCATTAGAAGAAAGAGAATACCACAAAGCAAAAAACCCGGCTCCGCCGACTTGAGTTCAATTCGGCGGTAGTAATAGCAGCTCTGTTTACTGCACTGCAAAGGAATAAAAAGGAACACTGTTTTGGTACAAACGTCCGACCCAGTTAACCACTCAGGAGCCCTCATAGTTTCAGGTTAGCGAACCCTAACCAGGCAGAAAGTCTCGGCGACTGCAGCCTGAACCCGGCGTTGGGAGCATTAGGAGCAACTGGTGGTGGTTTGAAAGCATCCGCTTTAGTTCAAAGCAATTCAAAGCGGAGTTAAAAAATAAAATCTCTTAAAAAAATCTAAGACGTGTTCTTACATGTATCCCTGAAATAGCAAAACAAACCTTTCAGCTCTGACTGACTGAGCTCTTGATACAGTCCACTGATTGACAGTGGGTGACAGCCCAGACACTGTTTGATATCAGATGAAGTTTAACTGTTTTGTGAAGACTGCCTGAAACAAGCTGCGTGTTTGGAGTTTCAAAAGGGTGTGTGGGTGTCAAAAGAAAAAAAGAAAAAAGGGGAAATCTGCCTGGAGGACCAAACCTTTGAGGTTTAAGACGTGTGGTACCTTTGTGTCTGCGATAAAGTTGACAAAGCATCATCTTCTCCTGTGCTTCAGAGGACACATTGCGGTTTTTGAAGTCGCTACTAAGTCAGGATAACAAAAACAGAACCTTTGCACTTTGAGACCACTACGTTTAAATGCTTGGTTCATTCGGTTGAGCCTTTAGGATTTGTTGTAATGTTGTCCTCACAGCTCATAGTGATATTATCTAGTGTCCCCGTTATCTGCAGCCAACTTTAACGTCAAATCTGCACCGTTTCAGTGTACTTTGGAGGAGGGAAGTTTCTTTTAAAAACAGCAAATTCTGCTGATCGGCTCAGTAAATAAAGACAAGTGTCCAACCTGTTGCATAGCAGCTAGCTTCGTTTGCAGATTACTAGCGCCAATCTCCAAACTTCAGACCCAATAGAACTATGAACAGCCACAGTTGTAAAAGATTGTCTTAGGTTTGAAGCACATAGGCTGATATCAACTTTGGGTGATTGCAACATTTACACCGGGTTTTACTGCTATTTTAAAACAAAGACAAAATTATTACAGCAATGACACGTTAAACTGGTACCAGTACCAACGACTTGCACAACAGGTGTTCTTACTCTCTCCATTGTTAGAAAATCTTCCCTTATTCTAAAAGAAACAACAATCACTGCATTTTAGGGTGTTTTCACACCTGATAGACCAGTAGACTCGGTTCAATGTGGCGACGCTGCACCGAGAATCACTGAAGGAAACGACACAAAAACCTCTGAAGAAGTCATAAGCATGTAAACGAAATGGAGTGGTGTAAGAGTTTAGCAGTTCTAGGATTTCTCTTTTGTCTTTGATCACAACCCATTTCTAGCACTAGACTCATGCTTTGGTTTTGATTGTATCTAACCAGAATGCCTTTGCAGCGGTCTCCGGTCCTTGTGGCATTCACATATGCATTCGAATCGTGCCAGAGTTCGCTTCAACCAAACAGAGGGTTTTCGTTCGCATCAGATTTCAAAAGTGAATCCACACACTGATCCAAACACACCAGACTTTCTAGACAAACAAACTAGAGTTTGATTAAAGCGGCCCAAACAGGGCTGGTGTGAATGCACCCTAAGACATTGATAGCCTTACCTCTACATTACTGGAATGGCATTTCATGAAAAACACGAGTTTGTGACAATGGGCTACTAGAGTCTGTATATTCAAGCAAATCTGAATCCTTTGGACGTCTGAAAATGTCTTTAAGCAGAGGAGCGCAGAGTAAATGGAGAAGAAAATTTACAATACAGAGCCTGCTACTTTACCAACTACCTCGTAATATCGTTTTGTAGAGTTTGTTGTGCTGTTATAATGAATTGTAAGACGCTGTCAGTTTGTATGAGCTCAGTTCGTTACGTGCTCTGGGGAAGAGCCAGGTTGAGCAGTGAATTACGTCTTTGAAGGGAGTTGATTTAATTTTTAATTCACACAAACCATCTAGTCGAAGAGAGAAGACGAAGACTGGAGTTAACTTTCTCATTCCGCTCCTAATTAGTCTGCAATAAAAGCTGCTCTGAGTGCAGGTCAGAGAAGAGTGCGCTGGTACCGTGATCCTGTTGTGTTTTTGCTCAAAAAATGTCAAGGACCTTGTACCGAAGCCTCCAAAAACATGTAAGGAAACCAAAACGCGACCCCTGGTGACCCCGGCACTGGCCACCTCGGCTCAACTTTTCTCAACTTTGACGCCAACCTTTGTGCTAGAATAACCTTGTGCGCTGTCAAGATGGTGCTCTGGAAAAGGGGAGAATAAACAGAGAGGCAAACTTTGCTAATTAATCAGCTCAAGTGAAGATGATGTGTTCTACTCCCCCCATGATATCCAATTAAGAGCCGTGTTTATCACTGGCGCTCGGCAGTGGAGCTTTTTACAGGTACCTACTGCTGCTGCCACCACTTTTATCTGTGCAGACAGCAGGACACCAGTTCAAAACAAACACACGGATTATACAGTATATATAAATATATGTGGAGTAAAAAAAAAAAGAAAAAAAAGTGTTGTTCGTATTTGCAAAGAGTTGTTTTTCACCAAGTCATTTTGAGCAAACACACACAGCAACAACAACAACAACAAAAACCCCGCATTCTTTATCACACATTCGTTTTGTTTTGTATCAAGCCAAAGTGCATTTCCACCGAGTAAATAAAGGGAAGATAAAATGCAGTAATCCATCACAAATCATTTCAGGCCTCCCATCATCTCTCACAGCATGGTCGCCTGCCTTAGCTTTAATTAAGTTATTCGGGAACTGTAGAAATAAAAATAAAGAGAAAAGACGGAAGAGAGAGAGTGAGAGAGAGGAGTGTGTGAAGTGTGCTGAGTTTCTATGGAGACCTGAAGCATCTGGCTTGATCCCAATAATTTGTTTTTGGCTGTTTTCATGTTGTTGTTTTTTTGCCTCCTCTTAAACTAGTTTCTTTACATGAACTCTCTCTCTTCGCTCAGGCACACGTTCCACATGTCACCTCGCAATCTGAGACTTGCAATAACAACTGGCGTATTTTAAATTTCACACTCCAGAGTCACAGCCAGGATGAACGTTTAATTTTTTTTATTTTTCAACTAAAATTTTCGAGAGTTTAAACCAAAGTTTCGATTCAGATGAAGTTTTTTTTTTATGACCAAAACTAGTTTTACGCAACCTGTCTGAAAGGACAGAATGTCACGCAAAATCTTTATTTTCAATGCAGGAAACCAGAGTCGATGCTTTCTCACAGCCCTAGCAGAGATTAAATACTTTTTGAATGTACGATTTTGTTTTCCAGTTTCACCAGACCCAGTTTTGCTGGAGGTTTTTTCGTGTTCAAACGGAGATGTTCCTTCCCACTGTGACCACAAGCTTCCTCAGTACAGAAACTGAATACTCAGTCTGCAGCATAAACTGAATTAAAATGCATTCAACTGGACCAAAGAAAGAGAATGGAGGGACTGCAGTTAAAAATGAAATAATAAAAATAGTTAATCTGTTACATGTGATCCTATTAAGTTTGTCAAATTTACCAATATGTAGTTTTATACTTTTACTTTTCTTTTTGTATTAGTTCATTCAGAGAAACTCCTCTTCGTTTATAAATTGTAGAGTACTTCTTGTTTTTTCCTTTGGTTTCTTTTGCTATCTTGCTTGTATTTCCTCTAATTGGTGTAAAACACGTTGAATTGCCTTGTTGCTGAAAATGTGCTCTATAAATAAAATGACTTTACCTTGCCTTACTTTATTTACATTTGTTTAACATGACAGCTTAATAAATTCAATATATTTACCTGGATACATTTTATTTGATTACACATGACATTAACTGAGTTTTTTAAAGTTGGATCACCTGTGTTCTTTTTACAGTGTAGGATTAAAACGAGCCTATACACAAACTATCCATTTGATTGGATTACATATTTCTGCACATGCATTTTTAAGAACAATCATCGAGGATCGACGTTATATGGGTAAAAGCAGTCGGATTTCACCAAAATGACGTTGATGCTAACGGATATTTTTCGTTTGCAAAACATTTAAACACTTTGACTCGTGTTTCACATGAAGGGTTTCACTTCAAATACATCAATAAAATGATCTGATTTCTTTGTTTTGCTCTTTTATGGTACTCTGGCCTCCACTGTTTCTGCGTGTGGAGAGCTGCGTCTCCAGATTACTGAAACTCACAGGAGTGTGTCAGTGTGCTGTGTGTCAGTGGACGTCATTTACGTGAATGGCCCACTTTTGGAGCCCACTGTCGAAACAGCCTCGACTGATGGACAAGGGAAAAATGCAAGGTTCTGGGAAAAGTACGATCCAGAGGGAAAACATTCTGGGTCACACAGTCAAAAGGGACAAGTAAAAACATAAAGTCCAAGGTTTTTGAATAGCTAGCCTTTAATAGATTAATAAACCCGAGCTACACTTTGGTACACACTACGTCCTTGTCTTTGAAAGAACGTTTTACTCTCAGGGGGAAAAGCCGTCACATGGAAGGATGGTCTTTAATTTTCTACTTGTTGACTATGGATAAGGTCAGAAGATAAATATTTAAAGAGGACACCGTGTGCTTTTTTTCTTTTTCTCGCCTTACATGTTACGTTTCCATTGAAAATGTCAGCTACAAAACCGAAAAGTTTTTAACTGCAGTCCTTCCTGAGCTTCTTCAAACACCTCAGCGGTAGCCAAGGCTCTTAATGTCACGATGTGTTGTTTATCTTCTGCCTCCACGTAGGCTGATTGGTCCAAACTGACACAAAGAATAACGCTCTAATTCTAACAATAGGCTTCTCAATTAATGTGCATTGTCCTTTTGCAAATGAATAAACAAACAAGCAATCAGAGCAGTGGAAAGGGTAAACTGATGAGATTCTGCAACAGTATGCCGTTTGAATCGACGGTTATTTTTAGTTTACCTCCAAAAATGCCGACCTTTGCTTTCAAAATGAGTAAAGGAGCATCGTTTTTACACAGAAACAGAATAAAAATATTCTTCCAGTGTTGATCTTTGACACTCATTTTATCATCTTTGAAAAAAAAAAATCAAATGAAATAAGTAACCAATTTATTAACTAAGACAGTAAAAAAAGTCAATAAATTAAAAAAATTACAAATTATAAAATTTTATTGCTTGTTTTCTTTTCTTTTGTAAAGCACTTTGAAATGTCTAATTGCTTGAAATATGCTTTGCAAATAAATCTATGTGCATATCCAAAGGTACTGTTTCATAACCAATGGTAAGATATTAACTGTTAATTGTATTTGATTGAATTAAGAGAGAAAATTAGGTTTTCAAAGTCTGTGGCACATTCTAGAGAGGTAATATTGAGGGCTTATTGCCTTTCTGTTGCAGAAAAAAAGGCATGTAAACAATCAAGTTCAACTTCACAGTTAAGCGCATCACAAATCAAACAAAAAGTTAAAACTATGCAAAAAGGCTGATGTAACTTCCACAAAATGCTTAAATATATTTCACATACAAGCCTACAAAACTAGTTTCCACCCTTTAAATGTAGTTGTTTTAAGTGATATTACCCACTGCAAAATGTTCCTAGTGGCTATTATCGTTTTATTGGAGACGAATTTCAATAACAGCTAAAATGAACCGAAAATGCCTAAGAAAACACTCGATTCCAGCTTGTTGTCAGTAAAGAAGAGCTTGTTCGAGTTTTGCAATAGTCGTTCTGTTACTTGTTGCTGTCGCAAAACATTCAATCTGTACAATCTCGTGTTTAAGAAAATCACTTGATCAGAGTATTTACCAATCCATTTAGACAAGATTTTAATTTTCACTGCAGACCGAACCAAGCAAAAGAGGATCAAACCCATTTGTAGAGGAAAAGTAATGATAATAATAATAATAATAATAAGCCTTCAATTCATCCAAGCTGAACCAGGTTGTCATTGAAGCGATCGTGTAAACTCGGGCCTTCAAAACACAAAAACTGTCCAAATAAAATCCAATTAGCTTTCTAAGCAGAAACCATTCCCACGCATTGTTTTCCAAGTTAATCGGCAGTCAGAATTAGTGAATTATACATCTGGAGTTTGCAGGAGATATTCTGTGGGGTTATCCTGCCTCAGTCGGCTCCCTCGATGATTTCCAGATCAAGGCTCTTCGGGGGCCACGCCATCTGTTGTAGAAGCACTTAATCTTCCAGAGGTGGAAGTTGGTTCATTACGACTCTGGCTTTATGTTTGGCATTGTGTAACGTTGCGGCTGAATAACTAATGGTTCAGCACCATTAAACCCAACAGCTGAGCCTTTGCAGCCATAGTAAAAAATAAAAAAAAAGTAGTTGTAACTTCAGTGTATGTAAGAACCAGGATTTGCCAAGCTGGTATTTGTCGTAGGGCAAAGGAAGAATGCAGGGTTCCACTCTGACTAGGAAGAGGCAAAGGCGAGAACCCAAAAAGACAAAGGATGGGCGCCACGGCAACAAGATAAGTGTACTGTACTGGAGAGGTAAGAGTTCAAGGTCAGCAAAGAAAAAGCTAGCTACATGGAACAGAATATCGCAAATTATTTAGTGGAAGCAAAGGACTAAAAGTAGTTCATGTGAATATTTTGTCCTGTTCGATTCAGAGTTCACTGTCATGACGACCAAAGAAATTCCCGACACCATACAGGTCGGGGGATAACGTGTGGCAATTATTAAAGTATGGTTGGGTATTAAAGGAATATATCAAGCTTTGAGAATCACCTGGAGCGCTGTTTAACCCATCATCACTTAAAAAAAAAAAAAAGGAAGGGTGTGGTGGACCAAGATATGGTCGTCCACCTAAACTGATAAACTGGGCTGAGAGATGATTAATTAGAGAGGTTTCACAGATCTACAGGAAGAATCTGTTAGCAGGATAACTACTGACTCTGCCTTCACCAAATCTGGCCTTTTTGGAAGAGCAGCAACAAAAGCCACAAGAGGTTCCACTTGTGGTTACCTTAGTTATGTTGGTGACACGCCAACCATGTGTAAGACGGATCTCCTGTCTGATGAGGCCAACAGAATTACTATGTGTAGCAGAAAACCAGAGGTGGGTAGAGTACGCAACATAAATAAGAGTAGAACTACATACACATGTTTTTACTCAAGTTAACAGAAATCAAGAAATCACTCAAGTAGGAGTAAAAAAGAAAAAGTGTTTGGTAAAAAGTAAATGATAACTTAATATTTAAAAAATACATCATCAGACGGATCTAAATATAAAGTTATATAGAAATGTTGGTGCATTAAGGGCCGATGTGAAAATAATTCATACAAATAAAATCAGGCAATACTTAAATCTATTTTTTCAATGTAAAACTTATGAAGCTAACAGAAAGTGCAGGTGCGTGTTTGTAACCGGTGAACTTTTGGTTAAAACAAGCCAAGCGTCCATTATTGTTGTTCTTTACTCAAGTAAGAACAACAATACTTTGTAATAAAGTTGCTCAAGTAAAAGTACAAAGTATGGATTAGTAAAAAAAAAAACATTTTTTTTTGTAATATAACTGAGTAAATGTAGCTCGTCAGTACCCAACTCTGCAGAAAACTAGCGTACAACCCAACACTGACGACACCAAAGTAAAAGTTGGCAGTGTGAGATGTGTTTCTTCAGCAAAGACAAACTGCTCAGAGCTGATTGAAAGGAAAGGCACGAATGAACACAAGACAGACCTAGAAACCTCAGAAGCTCCAAGAGGCTTTGTGACTGGTTGGAGGTTCTCCTTCCTGCAGGAGAACAATAATACATCTACAACAAGAGTTACAATATAATGGTTTCAGCTCAAACTGTAACCAGGCAACACAATGTTCAAGTCCAGGCAAACATTATTTAATGCTGACTGAGGCTAACAATGCAATAGCATGACCTACAATGCAAAGAAGAATAATTCAGTCTCAGTAAAGCTGTTGCCCCAAACCGTTTGCAGTTGTAAATGCAGAGAAAGGTGGTTATTGACTCAATACAAATGCAGGCCACACACTTCAGATTACACAGATGTCCCTGTAATCTGTTCACCTCACAACTCGAATCTACTTTTGTGTTAATCTATCAAATAAAAATCCAATGAAATACAAAGAGTTTTGCAGCTGTAACATTATAAGATGTAGAAATGTCGAAGGGGTGACAGAGTTTATTACACATTAGTTTGATATTGCTGGTTTCGACTACAACAGAAAGCTTTAATGTGCACATTAAAATGCAAAAAAAAAAAAAAACCCTGTTTCGTATCTGAACGATATCTGCGAAACGCTGTTTCCTCTGATGATAATGAGTGGGAGTACTGGCAGATGAGATTGTAGAAATAAGACAAAGCAGAATGAGGGATCCTCTCATGGGAGGAGGAACCTTGGCTCGTAGCTCCATCCATTGTCTCCTGGGCCTTTATTTTCCTCTTCTTCAACAGAGGGATAATCTGCTTCAAATGACACCATATTGTTGATAGCAGAGAGGCTCATTGTCCCCCTTTCATGTCCCTGATAAAAGACACAAAGAGCTACTGTTCCAGCCACTGGGACTGAGAGGTGAGTACCATTACACTTCCTCATCTCCATAAAGCCCCACCACCACCTCCACCCTTCTCCTATTCATCCATTTACCTCTCAGGACGCGGGGCCGCACCGGCCCGGAGGAAGGAGCGGTCGAGTGCAGAAAGCTGCCTCTCCTCCGCCTCGCTCGGCACCGGCACCCGGCACAGGCTGATGTGCTGAGTAGTGACAGTCAGCAGATTTGCTTTGTTGTGCACTTTCATTTAGGCAACAAGGGCCTGTTTTCGTTAAGTGCATCTCGCTGGGATGAAAAGAATCGGAGCTGGCAAAGGCAGGCAACGTTAGTTTTACTCCATCACTTTGAAATTCCAGCAATAACCATCTGTCTAACTCACTGCGGAGATCCGGGCAAGCACGACCGGGGACAGATTACTCATTTCCGCTCTTAAAGTAAACACACATTGGGAATTTGATTTTTTATTTTATTTTTTTTCCTCCCTCCCTAGACACTGGCGAGGCAGGTTTATCATGATTGAATCCTAATGTTACGTAATGATCCTTTATTGTCGAGACGATCAACTGGCAGCTCCTGAACCATATTCAGAGGGTGAGGTAATGCAATTTAACTCAAGTAGTATTCAATTACTGACAAATTACTCTGAACCTGATTAAGGAGACAGTTGTAGTCCAGTTTAGAAAAGGTTAATGAAAAGTTGCACAGCAGCCAATCAGATGATAGCGTGATAAACAGAGTGATTCCCATCCAAGATTCCTGCACCCTCTATGTTAAACAATCCACAGTACGACTCAAAGAGGAAGTTGTAAGGTAACGGGTTATTTTTTTTAATGAATTATGCTAACAAAGGTACAACTGGACTACTTTTGTAAAGTTTTGTGGGAAGGTTTTTTGCCATAAAAGCAGGAGAATATCTGCTCTAGCATAGTGTCTTCACACGTGTTTCTAAATCATTCTAAATGGCTTTCTGACTTGTAAGCTGTGTGTTCAGTTCAGCAATCTCTCGTCATGTTTTCTGACTGTCACAAAAGATGTCCCTCAAGGTTCTGTGTTAGGCCCAAGACTTTATACAATTTACCACTGTAAAAATTACAATTTCCAACAGAAAATTTATTGGAAAATATACAATTTATGAGTGTAAATTGTGAGGTACATCAGTGATACATCTCCTAATCTCTATGCCGATGACACAGTTGTCTGCTGTCATGTAAACAGACGTGGCCTGGCGTTAGACTACAGGTTACATTTGATATTTGGTCATATTTTTTCCATCTCAAATAGATACTGAATACTTAAAAAAAGAAAAAAGTTTCAGTTTCAAATACAACCTCCCCCCCCCCCCCCCCCCCCCCCCCCCCCACCCCCCCCACCCCCCCACCCCCACCCCCTCCCCCCCGCCCCCCCCCCCCCCCCCCCCCCCCCCTCCCCCCCCCCCCCCCCCCCGCCCCCCCC
>CAEFZY010077473.1:0-71724 GCA_903066815.1 Brachyrhaphis roseni
AGTTTTTCTCTTCAGAGATGCAGATGAATCAGGTCTGTTACAAAGTCTACCATTGCAGAATATTTTACCTCTAAATATATCCAGATCTTATTCTCGCAGCTCTGGGTCATTACCTTGATGTGCCATGGAGCTCCAAGCACTAAGCTTCATTGCTTTTGGCTGAGCAAACAGTAAAAATGAGCACCCTGTTCTTTTACAGCTAAAGTTTAAAGCTCTAATTTTAATGAGTTCTATTAAATCTTTTGTAACCCACTGTGATCATGTGTCAGCAGTATACGTTCTTCCTTCCTTCTTTTCTTCCTTTTTTCCTTCCTTCCTGCCTTCCTTCATTGTGAAAAAGGGAATTGAAATTAAAAGTTTGCACACATTTGGTGCTGCTCCAATTTTGATATTAGTTGTGAATAAGCCAGCTGAACAAGATTCATTTCTTTCTTTCTTCTTTGTCTTTCTTCCCTCCTGGTTGAGGCATTAACTTGAAGCAGCTACTGTTACTGCTCACTGTTTTCCTGGTGATTTGGAAAATTTTATAAAGTGTATTGTTAAGTCAACCAAACCAAAGTAAGGTGTGAATTTGTGTGGCATCCTCTGGTTGTGAAGTCATCAGTTTTATGTCTGGACTTTGACTGGGCCATTTTTTTTAAACCCCTCCAATGGATTTGAATCAAGCTCGGTTCTTCTGCCCATCAATTCTTAACAACATTCCTGTGAAAGAAAATGATCCCCACATCATTATACTGCTACCACCATGTTTCGCTATGTGGGTGGTGAGGATGATTATTTGTGTTTTCCTGCACACATAGTGTTGTGCATATAAGCCCAAATGGGAAACTACAATGTGATATCATCAGTCTCACAGTCCTCCAGTTAGTTAGGATTAGGTCCTTGACTGGTTGTAGGATTAATTCTCGCTCAGCTTTGTCCATTTAGGGAGACAGCTGGGTCTTGGTAGAGTTTCAGCTCTGCTATACACTTTATAATTTCAGATGACACATTAATCAGTGGCCTGTGCATTGTTCAAAGTTGTAATGTTTGTTTTTATGACTGTTTTCACAATTATGCTTTGCACGCATGTAGACTCAATGTACTAATCAGGTGACTTCTGAAAGTATTTGGTTGAACTGGATTATATTTAGGTAGTCATATTGAGGTTTTGGTTGTAACATCACAAAATCCAAGAGTTTTAGATGCATGACTACTTTGTCAAGACATTGCATAGTCTGTGGTATTAGTTTTGGGTCTGACCAGCAGTTTCGTCCCAGTCGGATATTTCTGAAACTTGCCACAGAGTCGCACCCAGGAGAGGTTTAAACCGTTCTCTGGATGATGACCTTCCCTAAACAGTCAAATATGGCGGTCAGGATATGATCTGTACAGTTAATTGTAAATAACAAATTAGAAGCTGATATCAGTTAGTCTTTGCAGTCTGTCTGTTTCTGTGACTGAGCTTAATTTATAATAAAACTTCATTTTAAGAAAAGCCACTCTTTTTTTGTTTATAGGTCCGTCCTTATAGAAATATTGCTCTCTCCAGTTTAAAACATAAAATCAGACATCTTAAAACAATCTGAGTCAGAGATGATAAACAACACTTGACAGTGACAAACTAATGGTTATTGCATCTTTTCTAATATGATAGTCAAAAAAAAAACAACACAGCTAATCAAATATATTTATGTAGAAGGCATAAAAACAAACCAAGCGGCTGTCAAACCAATTTATTCAATAAAATATATTTATTTATTTTGTGTCCCTAAGATTCTCCTGATGAAAAAGCTTTTTCAATAACATAAGAGAATCGCAGATAATGAAGAGAGGCTGAACTGAAAGCGAACACCTTCTGCATGTTTGCCTTTCTTCAACTCAGCTTTTCTTTAATGGAAAGTAGAAACTCAAATCTGTATTTAAATGTATAAAATTCTCTACTGTCATCTGACTGGAGGGCAAATTAAAAAGAGTTTCTAAAGCATTTTCAAAAACACTTGACTCTGAAGTGGGGCTTTTGTGTCAGAAATCTGTTTTCTCATTAAATTAGAAGCACCATCTGCTGATCATGAATTTGCATCAAACATTCCTAATGGGGGTTTTATAACTTTTTGCTAATGATGACAATCAAAATAATTTTTTATTCCTGCTTTCTGGCATCAAGGCTGTAGAAAATAATTTTTTGCCAGATGTACAGGTTTAATTTTAACGTATGTTTTTCCTGTTTTTTGAGTATCATTGGTACATAAAATAAATACATTTTAAACTTTCAGGTCAAACTTTGTGATTCTGGAGATTAAACACTCACCTGTCAGGGGAGCTTGCTCTAAAAGAAAGGCAGAAACCTGAAAATAAATCTCAGTTCATCCCATCTTATTTGCACTGTCATTATAGCTGTGGGTCATTCTTTTTTCTTTTTTTTCTTCTTCTTTGAATGCAGATTTTATAACAACTGTACAATTACCAAGATTATAGTCAGTTTTCTATGTATGCACATAGGAAAGTGGTTTCTCGAACTTTAACAGTTATGGCACAAAGCTTTTTTCAGAATCAGCTTTATGAGCCAAGATGGTGTTCACAAACAAACAATTGGACTTTGGTTTCGGTAATGCTGACCTGAAGGTAAACGTTTGAACCAAACCACACAGTCATGGACAATACAAGATGTAGATTGTACTTCTTGAGTAGCCATAGGAATTAGTGTGGATGAGTGAGAACCATCTCAGGTCCCGAGAAAGGCTGGTTCTTAGCAGCTGGGAGTGAGCCACAGTACACAAAGTCTGGTTGAGGGTGGAAAATAGAGCCAGATTGGGATGTATTTTCTGAAAGTCCACCGTTATCTCTGCAGTCTTGAGCGCTTTAAGCTCCAGATGGTTCTGACCACACTGATACACCAGCCGATCCACCTCCCGTCTGTATGCAGAGTCTCTGTCCTGGATCAGACCAGCAGTTGTCTCATCTGCAAAATTCAGGAGTTTCACAGACGGGTCTCCTGTGGTGCAGTCATTTGAGTAGAGCGCATATGACAATACAGAGTATATCTCACCTGCAATCTGACATATATTATACATAATAACTGAAAACAAAAAAAATATAATTAGCTGGAGGATAAAAACAAAAGGTAGCTTCAAAGTCCATTTACTCAAGTGAGCCCACACTTTTAATATGTAGCTTGATTAAACCTAACTTCAATCTAGCCACAGTTCCAAGAGGCACAAAGCAAAACCTTGCCCACAGAAAAAAGTGTTTAAAGTAGCATGATATTATCATAATATGATTTTTCCTCAACATAGCCATTTCAGATTATTGTATGCAAAACAGACTTATCCTTCAGCAGACAACTTTTGTTAATGTGATGGTACATATTCACCTAGTGAAACTCCTCTTCCTACTAAAATTTAAGTGGGATAATGTAGTACATTGCAGGATTAATAGTTCTTATACAGTGGATTCATCCAAAAACAAATGTGGACTCTTGTATTCTGATGGATTTGGGGAACATTTCCAGTACTGAACTTGTCTGCTGTCTTGAAATGCTGTTAGGGTGAGGTACAAAGATTGGACTGAAGAAACAATGAAGAAACAGTCAAAGTCTTTAAAACAATGCAACTTCTCGGGAGCCTTTTTAATAGATAATAAAGTTAAATTGAAAGAATTCCAGCCTTATATTCAGTCACTGTTACATCTCTGAGCAGTAATAATAACTAATTTCATCACAAGTTAACACATTACCTGCTATTCACTAGCAGAACGGCTGGACAACATCAGCAACGTTTGAAAGCTGAAGAGCTGCTTGATTGTTGCTCTTTTCTGTCTAAGCTCCAGCAATAAATTCAGGTTATTGCTCTACTTTCATAATCTGATGAAGAGATTTAATGTCACTGAAACATGTTAAGGGCTTCTGCTCTGAAACATAATTTGTAAAATCGAGCTCATAAATACTTCAAATATTTATAAATAAATGGAATTTTTAGTCATTCCATTTCCTGGTTTTAGAGATAATATTTAATATATTCAGACTGAAAAACAAAAAGTGATCTTGGCTTTTTGTTCTGTTTCAGCCCAACCTTCAGCTGTCTGTTTATAATGCTCTGTTTCCCCCCCAACTCTTCTGAACGAACAGGTTTGTGTTTGTCAGGAAATGTTGACTAATTGCTCTCAAATCCTGTCTCCCCATATATACTGCTTCTATACTGCAGTGCACAAAAATGAAGCTGCCTTGAAGGATTCTTCTATTATCTCTTTTCAAGCTGCAGTGGCACATATAGTGCACATTTTCTATTTTATTTTTTCCTTTCTTTTTCAGTCGTTTGTGAAGCATCCACTCTTCAGTTGAGAGAGATGGGGGGGAAAGCAGCGGGTAGGAGAGAAGCGGCATGAAAAACAGAACAAAGAAATGAGAATTATGTAAGAATATGCAAGATAAGAATATCCACTTTTAAGCTGAGGAGCTGTATTGTGTGCTATACCTCAAAGCATCCCCATTCTGAGTGAAGCATTCACTGAAGTTAAAAGTTTTACCTGTGAATGTCCTGAGGTTTCTTTTTGAACTGCAGCTCTTAATACGCTCGGGTTCGCATGTTTATAAAGAAACAATGTTTCCTTTTACAGCACCTTGCAAAACATACTCAGTCCTTAAAGGTTACAGGTTTTCACATTACAGCCACACTAGCCATAGCGAATCATTCTTTAATCCGTTGAGAAAATGGAGTGAAGATTCTGCACTGTTGCAAACCTACCAAGACATCGTTATTTAACTAAACCTACACGCTGGGCAGGGGAAGATGATAAATCTGGAGGAGCTGTAGAGATCGAGGGTCCAGGTGGGAGTTAATTTCACAACACAAAGAGTCCATTATGTCAAGAAAAAGAAAGCTATGCCATTTAAACAAACTATTTAACCTACATGCAAAATGCCATCCATCCATTTTCTAACACCCTTTTCCTAGTGGGGTCAGGAGGGGTGCTGGTGACTATCTCCATCTAACGTTCCGGGTGAGAGGCGGGGTCACCCTGGACAGGTAGCCAGTCTGTCGCAGAGACAGACTGGACAAACAATCATACACACACACTCACACCTAGGGAGAATTTAGAGAGAACCTGGAGAGAACCCTCGCATGCACAGAGAGAACATGCAAACTTCGTGCAGAAAGACCCCGGGCCGGGAATCGAACCCAGGACCTTTTTGCTGCAAGGCAACAGTGCTACCAATGGCGCCGCTGTGCAGCCCGCAAAATGCCATTAGTAGATGAAAAATAACGCTGTGCAACATGGTAGCAGCAGTATATTGGGTATGATTTTCTTCTACTGGGCTTTAGAAGCTGATTAGAGTTGACGGGAAGATGAATGCAGCTAAATTTAAGTTGATTCTGGAGGGATTCTTAGTTTTAGACTGAACAAGATAGGACAGCGATCCTACATCCTGCAACACCTGCTGTTGAATTGTTTAAATCAAAGTATATGCCTGCTTTTGAATGGCTCAAAGAGCTGACTTGAAACAAATTTACTGTCTGTAACAGGACATAAAAGTTGATTCTCACTAAGATCATCTGTTCAGTTTAAATGAGTTTAAGTGCTTGAATACAAAGGAGAATACTCAGCATCCAAAAACCTTCAATGGAAAATAGAACAAACAAAATCTGGACGTTAAGTGCTGCAGAATAAAATTAATACAACCACTTTTATGTGAAGGACTGAGCACTTGTGGCATAAAGCACAGGAAGGTGTCTTTAAAGTCTAGTCTAACATACAATTTAATAAAATCAGTAAAAATAACTGTTTTTGTATGCAAAACTATCTGCAGGTGCAGCCAGCAGGAGCCTCAGCGCAAGTACAGATGTTGGCTTACAAGGATAGCTAGAAAGTCAGAGAGGAACAACTTGAATATTTTCTAGAAATCCTACCTCTTTCTGTGACTACGTCACATGTGAATTTATCAATCATGGGTCTGACTTTACTGCAAGTTAAAACTTCTTCATATTTCTTTTTAAAATACCCAAGATTAAGAAAATTGTCTTGTGTGGACATGTTTTCATTGTAGTTTGAGACTTTTCTCTAAAATAGAACAGCATCTAGAATGAGAGCTGATTTTCTATGAATTTTGCTGTATTTAAATAAAGGCTTTGTGCACAGAAAATAACAGAAAATCATATGTAAATTAACTATCAGAAAAGCAAAACTCAAATGTTATTTTAAGGTGTAGCCATTATGCTAATTACTACATATTTTTGTAAGGCTTATCTTTTGAAAAAGTCATCAATTTGCAGTAATTTATTTAAAATAATTATAATCTGCATAACAATTGAAACATCAGTTCTTCTTAATTGATGCAGTGGAAATGGAAAGGTGCTTTTATAAAAGATGAGCAACTGAACTTTTTTTTTTTTAAGCAAAGCAACAGACTGACTAACCAACATATGAGCTTATAAGAATGCTGCACCTAAAGTTACATTAGGAAATATTTAATAACTCAAAGTTGGTTTAATTGAAGAGAAAATCAATAAATACATCTCTGCCTTTTAAGGAGTTTTTGAATGTGAAGGCTGTGATTCTTCTTACACTTCTTTAAATGACCTGGCCACTTATTTCTCTAACTCTGCAAAATGACCACTGGGTTTTTATCTGCAGCTGTCTGCCATGTAACAGACCGTGGTTTAGCTGATGAGTGTGTTCCTTCTGCATGCGTGTGTTTAGAATGTCAGGAGGAAGCTCCTAATTGACTGGCTGTTAAAGCTTTTAATGAAGAGTGGGCAGCCCAAGCTCCAATTTGCTGCACAATGACCATCAGGGAATGGAAACAGGCTGGCAGTTGAGCAAGTAGGAAAAGAGAGGAAAAGTAAAATTAGTCTTTGAGAGGAGAGGGAAGTAGCACAAGCTAGTTGGAGAGGTGGTGTTCTGCAATTGGGGCAAAAAGAAAATAAAGGTATGTTTTTGTAATTTCTTCAAAAACCAAACATGAAACACCTCTGGCTGAAATCAAAACTCTTCTACATGCTGGAATCACTATGAAATGGCCTGGCTCTCATAATAGACAGTTTTTGAGTCTTAGTAATATTTAAAATATTACATTCATTATCTAGCATAACAACCCCGACTTATAACTGCAGACTTACAAAATAATTACAAAAGAAAGTAAATGTAGTTCAAGGAACGGCCAGTCACAGCCAAAGGTTTGACTCTACTATGCTGTGAAATACAGAAATAGTCACCAGACTGTGCTTGATTTTCCATTCATGTCAGTGTTCTTGAGCAGAATTATCAGTAATCCCAGTCCTTTGGATTAGAAGCAACCCTTAACATGAATTGAATCAGGATGCTCCAGCAGTGCTTCCAAGAAAGTTGTGCCTTCTCCAAAAAACAAAAAAGTATTTTATAGTTGTCTCAGCTGATCCAACTCAGAATTTAACAGATAAGATAATTTCACAGCAGCATTTCAAACTGAGTCAGTTTGAAATTACTAGTGAATTTCAAACTGAATTTCAAATATTAGACTTTTGAACTCATATTCAAAACCAGAAACACTACATAGCTCCCTACTCAAGAAGAACAACTCCAGTGGCTTGCTGAGCAGTTTAGTATGTCCACTGCAACCACTAACCTTAGTCATCATTTTAGGTGCAAAAAATCTTCGGTTTCATCATTCAGTGCTTTAAATGCAAACAATATTGTTTTACATCATCCCAAACATCAAAATATTCTTCATAACATAGAGGGTTAGGGGTTTGTGAATACCTACTGGCTCAGATGACTTAAACCAGCCTTTTAGTGTCTGGACCTTTGAGTTGACCATGAGTCGTAATAAAAGGATGATCTGAAGGAAGGTATTCTTGTTTCATAACTTCGCAGTTATATCTTGTATTATCGTCACACCTTAGAAAAACAACAGCTGAAATAGCTGGTCAGAACATGAAATGAGTTTATTTAAACTTCTGACCTCAACTGCATCACTATTCCTAGCACCTTCACTGTATCATTTAAATCATTTATCTTGTAGGATGTTATGGCTAAAGAAAGAGTATAAATTAACATATTGATGGATTAGATGTTTATTCACTGGAGGAGAGGACATTAATATTGCAGCAGCAAGTGACTGCATTTATTTGAGTAAATCTAACCCAGCAACACTAGATCTGATCACAAACTGGAATCATGTTTTGTGAGTTAATGTGTTTTGTTTACCAGTGGATTTTGATGGGTTGTCTTGTATCTTGTGTTTGTTGTAGGAGCTGTAGAGGTGAGAAAAGAAGGTCTGGAGGCTCAGATCAATCGCCTGGCGGAGCTGATTGGACGTCTTGAGAATAAGGTAACAAATACAACTATTACAAATTGGTTTGTCTTCTAGATTGATAGCAACAATTTATATTGATGCTCCGGATGAATTTGCAGAACCCCCCCACTCCTACATTGATAATCATTATTTATTTTAAAATATATTTGTAAACTTAAGGTTCTAGTGATTTTCTGCTTCAAGAAAAACTTAGTTTTAAAAAGGACACTTATTCATTCTAGGGAATATATTGAACTTTGTGCTCAGATTAAATCACACAGATCAAACTAAAGTCTTTTGGATTTGCAGTCATGGCTGCTATGTTCTGCTGATCTTGGTGCAGCACTGGATGAACTATGTATTGAGAGCTATGAATTATTTTATGGGGTTTCAAGATTCACCAAATCTACCAAATGAATGTGAAGTCATGTAGGTATTTCCAGTGTTTATTCGTCTTTTCTTTAATTTGTGACACTGAATAATCATCATCCAGACAAAATCCAGACTGAAGATGAACCAATTTTGTTTGATTTGTTTCTTTATCTGTTTTTTCAATAAAAGCTTTTTTTTTCTTAGAGATGAGATCTAGAGAGTTTCTTGACCACAGATTCAAACTTCTAGTGAAATGATAATTGAGCCACGTTATTATGTTTCACTTTTGACAGTGTGATGGAAAATACACAGATCGTCACCAAATTGTTGGAAGAACCTGTTCTGTTGGGTGGTTGTCTGTGTTCTTCAGCAGAAGTAGGAGCAGAAATTGTGGGAAACCACTCGGCCCATATAGTTGTAGCAAAACACATTTCCTCTGCAGCTGTTTGGACTCTTGCTAGCTTTTTGTTTCCTAGACAAAGTATTTTCTATATGACCAAAACTATAGGAAATTAAGTTTCTATAGTTTAATATGCAAACAGTTGTTGTTGTTTTTTGCTTTTTATCTTGTTCAAATATCTCAACTTACTGGTGACTGGGAAGAAATTGGCTTCATCCATCCCTCCAATTTTACCTTGACGAAGGCCAAATGCACCGCTTCAGCATGTTGACCTTATTGTTCTCTACAGGGTTCTTAACTGGACCATTGTCAGACAAGACTTAAGCAAACATGAGGAGTTTTTTAAATACTCTGTCCAGGATGACTTTCTTGGGCTGAATTGAAGGGGCTTCTTTGCTGTGCGTGTTGTCCAAAGGTTTTCATCTCTCTGGGACTTCAGATGCACTTCAGCTCACTCTTTGACTTTGTTGCAATGTGATTTTGTGTATTTCTCAGGGGGAAAATGAGGAATCCATAGCCGTATTTCTGGAACTTGCTGGACCATTGTTTAGTAAATTGTTGATATCCTGAAACTTCCTCTCCAACAGTCTTTAATTACATGGTTCTTTCTGATGCAACCGTTTTTCAGCTGCAATCTACTTAGCTGCAGCTTGTTGCATGGCAGGTCATTTTGTGATAAATGCTGCATGCTTTTCTTTGGAGGTGCTGATAGCAAACACAAGAACACAGAGCTTTTAAGCGCATCAACCTTACTTTAATAATGTTCTAATTTAGTCTAGTATAATTTGATTGATATGAGTTTTTAGAACAGAACTTTCACAGCTTAACCTGCAAATATAAACATGTTGGGGTTTTTTTGCTTTAAATTAAGCTAACAAGGCCCTTCTCAATGAATTAATGTCCTTTTAATCAATTCACAAAGTTGGCAAAACAACGTATCAGCAAAAGAAGTTTTGGCCTTGATTATACAGTTGTCGCAATAAAACACTATCCATTTGTCAAGTTGAACTTATTTGTGTGCATAAAACATTACTCATGCCCATATGGCAATCTGGCCTCAAGCCTTTGCCTTGAGCAGCAAAGACTTAGAAGCATTTCTGCTGACCATGTGAATGTTTGTCTTTTTATGAGAAACTGGGTATCATACTAATTATTTTCAATGATAAATTCAGGAATGTGCATGCATTTAATGTTGTTACAGACCAACAGTAGCTTCATGAGCTTAAATCTATTTATTGTTATGTATATTTATTTAGTGTTTCAGGCATGTTTGTGCAATACTGAGACTTCAAGCTGACAGAGAATGCATTAGAAATGATGTCCTTTCATCATTTGAATGGTGCCTTGTAGGAGCCAATCCTTCTGCAATCAAAAATGCAGAAAATCATATAAATTATGAAGTAGGCTAAAATGCAGTGCAGTCCGATATTAATCATGTCTCCCTGTTTGCAGAAGCAAACAATAGAAAACATTTTTTCAGGCACAACTGACAGATATTTAACAACTACCCACATGACTCACTTCAAAAATGACCACTGATTAAAAATGTAATGAAATGCTTTAAAGAATATGTGGTGACTGCAAGTAACACTCCAAGCTGGATAAATAGCTTTACAGGAGGCTCGTCAGACATATGATTTAACTCAAATATTTTGCTTTAATTTTGTAAAGATGTTATTTTTCAACAGATAATTAACAATTATTAATATTACTAACACCTGTTCTACATGGTAAAATTCATATTTTCACAAATGTGTTTTAATGTTTCAGTTTCACACATTTTTACCTAAAGGTTTTGCTGCAATTTGCATTGTTTTTTTGTTTTTTTGTCAAAATTACATTCATTGGTGACTCAGTTCGCATAATATGCTGTATCCAATGCAGCAATTTTGTTTTGATGTTCTGTTTGATATGTTACTGCTAACATATCACTGCTAATATCACTGCTAATATCATGCACTGTTACTGCTGGCTTATTTTGTTGTAAATACAGTATCTTTACTTATTCATCTTAGGATTGCAGTGTGATGTTGATGGAGGCTAGATGCTGTGATGAAGCTAAACATAAAGAAATATTTCACTAATAAAGAAAAGACAATAGCTGGGTGAACAATAGGGACTTTATTTTTGTTTAAAATATATAATTGTTTCTGTCAAATGCAGGCTGAAGATCATCAAATCCCAGGGCAGGTGTATTTGCATTATGATAGACAATTATGTCCTCAGCATAAAGATGAAGAGTTGCATTAGTAACGTCTTTATCTACATTATAAATTAGCACTCCACAATATTAAAAAAACATGACAATTCATTGTTGTTGCAGCACATTGTGGTGTCTGTCTTGATTGTAAGGGGGAAGGATGAAGGGAGGAGGAGTTCTAAAAAAATAAATGTACTTAACTATTTCCCTTCATCTTTTTCCTGAGACACGTCCACAATTCAAGACACCACTTCATCTTCCTCATTGTCCATCCTTACGTCCTTCATCCCCTTCTCTTTTTTCAGTACTGAGCCTTTTAAGCCTAATGGATCCTTAGCGCACTCGGCTCGCTCCGCTAAAGAAAGCAGCTATGAGAGAAAGAGCAAAGAATAACAAAACACATTATGCTGCCCTGGGGGAGCATGAGGACGAAGATCTGGAAGAGGAAGAGAACATGTTTTCTCACTCCCTTGTTAGAATAAGCCTTCAGCCTTAAGCCCAACTGTGATTTCATACAACAAATGACTCAGGTTTAAATAAAACAATTTCTCACAGTCCAGTGACCTCAATTTTGGCAGCAATGATTGAAACACCTTTAAAGAGATGTTCTTTAATCACTTGTGGCCCCTAAGGCTCCAGAGAGCCCATTACTCCTACCTGGTTGTTTGAAGTGACTGTGGCTTGAAGAAAAATTATTTTTATATTTGATTAAACTCAGTCAGGGCCTGTTTTTATTTAATTTTTTTAAAACACATACATATTAAGAGAAACAATTTTATTTGTGCTTCAGTCACTTCTGCTTTGCTCTCTCAAAATGAAGTAAAGACATTAGTGAGGATGAAATTCAAATGTTTGCTTCAAAATTTATCAACTAGCACAATTCAAAGTGACTAACTATTTAAGTCACATAAAATTAATTCAAATTGTAATGGAAATATTGTATTTAAAGGAGATAAATGTGGTTGAAATGTTGACACTGTTCCAACAGCAGTAGAAATTATACAAGTATATCAGCTTTTCACCAAACCGTCATTGTTTGACACTGTGCTTTTACAATAATAAGAGATCCGAGACAAAACACACATCTGCTGGATTGTATTTACAGAGAGAAAAGTACTGCAGAAAGGATAGGAGAGTAAAGTAAGGTTTCACAAAGGCATCATAAAAGTGTCTTTGTCCTGCTGTTCGTGCAACTGCTTCCAGCTCGGACCTTCGTATTGACACTATGCAGGTGTCTGGAAGAGGAAATGATAATATCACACTGTGTCAGAGTGAATCATGAATTGTTTACTGAATGAATAATCATCCAACCACACACTGAGTGACGTTATATCTGGCAGGATGAAAATAGTGCCCTGCATCGGCACTGCTGCTCTGATAACACGCTGGAAATCCTGTTACCTGCTAAAAAGGTAAATTCATGCTGCCTCTGTTGCCGGGTGTCGCTCTTAGATTCTCCTGCTGTCTTTCATGTTCTCGGTTTGCAAACTATTATTATTTACTGCTCTCCGGGTGGTGCAAACAGGAAAATGTTACTTTGTAGGAGCACCAGAGCCTTGGTTTTACAGGGGTTTAGCGAAGCATGTATGAAAGGATTCAATAGGCTGAACACGGAGAAGCAATTTATTATCAACAAAAGAAAAAGCTGTGTGCATGCTTCCCTGATAAGTTCCCAATAAAGAAAGCTCAACTTTGTGCAATGAGAAAAATCAATCTGTAAGAAAGTGAAACATCTAGAATAGACATGAGAGGATCCTTAAATTAGACAGGAATGATGCTAGTTGACTCCTTGTTGTGTGGGTTGTCTAATGCACCCATTGGTTCAAACACTGAGTCACTGTGTGATCTATGCACCCCACTGGACAGTTTTAGCTATTTTCAATGTTCCTCACATGCAACATATTCTGTTTAAAGGTGAGACTAATCTTTTATGTGCTGAACAACAACCAACACAAAGTGTTTTCTATTTGAGTTCAGCTGTGACCGTGCTGTCACATTAAGCCTGACTTCATAATCTCTTAACTGTGTGTGTGTGCGTGCGTGTGTGTGTGTGTGTGCGTGTAGGGGTGGGTGTGTGTCTGTGTGTTTGAGCACCAGACCCCATTTCTTTACCTTTACCTCCTGTGTTGGGTAAAAACCAGTCACCCTTTGAGGAGCACTGCACAAACTACGTTTTTCATCTGTCACCTTACTGTTGCTGGCTCAAACTGGTTTATGTAACTTTTGAGTCACTGAGTGTCAAAGCGGAGGAGAATCGTGGAGATCTTTTTTTTTTTTTTGTCATCTTTGCACACAGTCATTGTGCTGTTAGATCACCTGGCTCTGCTGTTGTATCAATCGTAACTACGTTAATTTTATTCAGGTCTTAGATCATTAACCTTTCCAAATACTTTTGTATAAAATTTCAGTTTTAGAAGTAAATTTCTTGTCATGTCTTACTGCATTCACCTTTCTGGAAAAAAAAAAATCTGAAAACATTGTCTCCCTCTGTTGTTCCTGCTTCTGCTCTCATCCTGTGCATCGACACCTCTTGTGCTTTTAGCTGCTACTGTTGTAGTTGCCCCTGTTGATTGACGTGTTGCTGCTCTTGTTGTTGTTGTGTTTCTGCTTTCAGACAGTCTCGTTTGATCTGCACCAGAGGCTAACAGATACAGATGGCACCCCGAGCGCAGTAAGTAAGCCAAACATTGAATGAATACATCCTACACTGCACGCAGCCTCGGGTCCAGCATCGCTTACTGCCGCCTGTAGGGTGTTCAGTTAATGACGATCTCAGTGAGTGCATCATGGATAGGCTCTCCTTTATTTCCCTGAAAATATTTGGGGTCTTAATTTGCTTTCTTGTCTTTAGTAATTTATAAAAATCAAGTAAGAAAGTCTCTTATCTTCTTAAATAGAAGAAGACATAACCACTATCAGCTGTTTAGAGAGCCGAGGACTGAGTGTCTATATATACCTCACTTTCAATGCAATACAATGTTTAAACACCGTAAAGAGGTTCACTTCTTCTACTATATGCCAGTGTCACATAATATTACAGAATAATACATTAAAGTTTGAGGTTCTAATGCAAAACTATGAAAAAGTTTGAGTTCTAAATACTCTTGTCACTATAAGTTTAAAATGTATTGTTTTCAGTTGATTTGTGTATTTAAAAAAAACAATTAAAAATAGGAGCAAAGCAGAAACAGCTCAGATGCATCTGACATTGTGTGGAGCAAACATTGAAGATTTGTTGCATATATTAAATACTTGCAAATGATCTGCTTATCTTTAAAAGACAAGCTCAGTGATCTTGCAAACACTGGTTAAAAAGCACTTGCTCCAGAGCAACAGATGAATCACTGAGACACTTTCCTCAGTGAGTCAGAATAATTACATTCTTAGAGGATCCACCAATAAAATCCAAAGGAGACAAATGTGAAGCTTTGTTCGTTTTGTTTTGTCTTAGAAATGTCAAACAGGAAACGGAGACATCCACAAGCTACTCATTGGGTTTGCTGATTTAAAAACACAGTTTGTTCGTTTTATTGGCCAGCACCTTTAATGTCCATCATTACCAACAACCGCTGTTTTCAGTTCTGACTGTTTAGGGTGCAATAATCAGTCACGCAGGCCGGTAATCTATAATCATCTTTATTAAACTGGGAGAAGATAATCACTGTTTTGTTCCATCATTACACAAACTAACAGCAAAGTGCCGTGGCTACACCAGACAGGGTGAAATTAGAACAGGTTAAAATAAACCAATCCCTCCTTTTTATATTAGAAATCAATCATAGTGGTTACACACAAACTGAATTGTGTTTCATTGAAGAAAGCTCTAAAAATAACAATGACTCGCGATAATGACGGGTTTTTTTTTTTATCATCCAACCTGTTTGTGGTTTTTTAACCAGGTGATTAAAAAAGCCAGCTTTATTTTAATGTTAAATGTGTTCAAGATGTTCAATGTAGATGTACTTACATGCAAAGTGTCACTTATTGTAGAGTATCTGCATGATTTATGTGATCCTTCCAAAGACACTGTGATAATTTTAGTTTTTAGTTTGAACTTTTCATGAATACAGTAATCCTGAAAAAGCAGAGAAGTTTGTTCAGCTTGTACACATGAAAGCAAGCAAACAGTGAAGGATATTTGTTGCATATGTCTCATAAAGTTCTTTGATTCTCCTTGAATAATTACTTACTAATGGGTCATTTGTATTCAAAATAATGCAGCGTAAAAATAAAAAAAAAGATTAAATAGCATTTGCTTAAATGACGATAAAATTCCTGACTGCTTTAGCCAACATTGGTTTTCCATTTTGATAATTTCCCCTGCAGAAGTGTATGTGTGTACATGTTTGTTTTGTGCTTCATGTGGATCATTTTTACAACACATAATGCATCTCCTCAAGTCAAAAATGATAGGGCAATGCAATTTATTGCACATTTTTTACACATGAAGTATTTTTGTTTTCACACTGGATTCACAACACAACACTGGTTTTGGTTCATATTTTTTCTGTAAATTTATATCAACTCGTTAATATATTTGTGGTTAAACGGTGTTATCACAGAAAGAGACATTTTTTGTGTTTCAGGAAGACGTCTTCATGTTGTTGCTAACGATTTGTTGACTTTCAAGACGTTGTTAACCAGTATAGATGTTTTTGAAACATATTTGTCAAGAATTATTTTTAAGTTATTGAGATTAGAGTTTCATGCAGGAGTTTCCACTGTCAAACAAAGAACACTTCATGCCACCTTCTGGCTTTAGGGCGATGCTAATTTCATTTTGTCCAGATATTATTTTATCAGTATAGATGCACAAATAGATTTATACAAAATGACAAATCTTTGCTGTACAGATTGGAGTTAGCTGCTCTTTTTTTATTCTGTTGACATTTTTTGTTCCTGTTTGCATTTCTTGAATTTGTTTTGCATTACTTTAAAGTCATTTTGGTCTCCATGGGTTTGGTTTGTATCTGTTTGTGTTTTCACATGGAGTTTCCCATTTCCTGATGGTTTTATTTTGTTTTTTTCCAGAGTTTGTTCAAGGCTGGAGGCTAGCGCTATGCTTACTGTGTCTCTGTTGACCTGGAGTTTACATACTTTCTTATAGCATATTTTTAACCAAATGCATCTTTTTTCATTTGTTCCAAGTTTAAAAATCAGTTTTCATAGCACTTTTACCTACTATACTAATTTTTTTTAAATGTACAAAGCTCATTATCAAATTCATGATGCACTTTACATGATTCTTGTTTCACTGTTCTGGAAATGATTAAGAGAGAAATGTGGTTCATTGGATAAAGCAGAAGGGGGAAAAAATCTTAGTTAAAATAAAGAAGCCACGTAAAAACATTGATAACAAAAATATGTGTCCTCTTAAACCTCAAAATGCAGAACCTGTTAAAGCCTAAAGCCAAGCACAGCCAGTATCTTGTTTTATAAAATTAGATCCACCGTCATCGAACCTAACTGCAACACAAGGATGAACTTATTAGCACTTGCCACAAATAAGAATATTATATAAGCTAGACATATTTCTGAAGAGCATTTGATCTGGATGTTTTACACATTCTCATTTCACATTCAATCTTAATAAAAAGCATTTTTTTGTATTTTTCTTAATGGTCCAAAATGTTTTAGTTATATATTTTTCTTTATTCTCTTCGAGCACATGGTGTTTGCTTCTGGCCCCAGATATTCTATCTGCAGGAGGCCATTGTGATAATCACATATTGGGCTTTTGCCCTCAGCAGTCCAGCCACTTATAGCTTCCCATTAGCCGCCGGGAAGCTGTGAGAGATGGACTAAATTGCCTTGTTGTCATGGCCACAGACACAAAAACACTGTTTTTATTATTTGGCATATTTTCCCCCTCCATTATTACAGAGTGATTGTGGAGAGGGACATATGAGTAAAATGCAGGGAGAAAAGCAGAGTAAAAGCCCCACTGGCCAGGATTCAAAGCAGGGATCCAACTGCTGATATATGCACCGAAACTTTCGACCTCCTAAAGACTGATGGAGGTGTGAGGAGCTGGTGTAGGTTGTGGTTTACCAATAAAATATCCTAATGAAGACAAATAACTTATTCTTTTAAGAAAATTTCAGCAGAACATGCAAAAAAAATTTCCTAAAAAAAAATTTAGTTCTCCTTTACACCAAGCCATGAGGATAGTCTTCACAGGGTTTTCTGAGAACATCAAGGAGGCAACATGCTCTCTGTTACATGTGATGTAACGTGAGTTTCTCGACTTTTCTGAGCATGTGCAAAACTTCAGCGATAAAGTGATGATTCATTATCCTGTAGGATGCATATGTGGGTCCTTGGAGCAGCCTGTATGTATGTGTCCCTCAGTGCATATCAATCCCTGTGTCTAGATCATAGTCCATGGTAAAATAAAGCTCCCACTTTTACAGTAGTTCACAGACCTCCAAAATTAATGCACTGGTTGAACTAAAAGTTTTGTTTTTCAGGTTACAATTTAGATGTATTCCCACAGTAAAAGATAACTTCTGGGTTTTGACTTAGTTTATCTGATTACAGAGATCAGTGAAAGACTTTGACTTTCTGTTTGTGATTCCAATCATCATCATTGACTTCAGTTTTACATTTTTAAATGATCCAGCTTCATTGAAATGGGTGTGGAGGTTGTGGAGATTAGCAGGTCTTAATCTGGTGTGTAACTGTTCTTAAGTAACATTTACCCATACTGCCACTTTAGTGGTGACTTTCAGTTGACTTTAATGCTTGATTGCTCATTTTTCACTAAATCAGTGACCATGTTTTGCTTGTCCCTCTGGGAATTTATCACACCAAACTTGAAACAATCTTTATGCATTAACCTTATTCTTTAAAAAAGTCACTTAGAGAACCATTTTACTTCAGTGACCAAGAATAAGTCATATTGCTTTAAGATCAGATTTATCTTCTGAAATGGTCATCTTTAATTTTTGTACCGTGTGAAAAGCATCAGAATGCTTAAAATTGTTACAAAAATTGGCTTTGTTATAAAAAAAATTAAAGGATCAATATTGTGGCTCTTTTTGCTCTGTTTTACTGTTAATTAGTCAACATTTTTAGAGATGATCCCCCATAAAGAAAGACTTGCTTTCCAAACTTTACAAATTTATTAAATGCAGCCATCAGAAATAACCTGTACTTTTTGCAATAGCATCAAAATGCCTCATCAACCAAGTGAATTATGCTTCTACCTTTGAGCCCATCTTATTAGAGAAAACAGGCTTTCCTGATTAAAGGCAAACATTGCTTGCAGGCAGGTGCATCTGTTTGATTAACAAACTGTGGGCGGCTTGTGGAGCCAGATAGTAATGGATGTGTTTATTTCTTCTATCCAAGAGTTGTGGCATGTAACACAAAAGAAAAGCATATTTAATTTTACTCTTCATTTCCTATCCTCTACCCTTCACCCCTTTCTCTTCAACACCGAGTGAATCAATATCTTTTCAGTGTTTGGATTTAATGTAACACCCATTTTTGCTTCTAACCAAGAATTTCTTTTAACAAGGTCATGGCCTATCTCACTTTTTATGTGATTTTATTCTTCTTCCTTTGCCACACTGTCCTTCTGACCTTCTGTTTTCCACCAGAAAAAAGTCTGTCAAGGCATTCACCCCCTCACTGCCTCCATAGAAACGAGGCGCTTTGAGTTGGATCAAGGAGCAAAGGATTATAATTACTGTAAATCATCCACTATTCATCCACGTGAATAGTGGATGCAAAGACACTGTTAAACTGCAACTGCAGAGATGGATTAACATTTTTGTTTTATTCATAGTGGACGCTGGTAAGCAGTGAGTAGCTTACCTGACAGGAGTGAAGCAGGTAGACTCAATCACACACACTATCCTGTCCTTCTCCTAATCCCTCTAAGAAGCCCATCAGGGAAGGGAAGCAATAAAAGCAGGAGAAGCTGCAGTTGATTGAGAGCAAAATAAGAAAGGAGAGTATAACGGGTTGAGTGAGATACTGGGGAAGATTATAAACCAATAAAAGAAAGATAATAGAAATGTTGCAAAGGATAGAGAGGTGGGTAAAAAAAAAAAAAAAACCTTGATGGAAACACAAGCCTGGCTCTGTTTTGAGGAAATTGATATTTTCAATAGAGCTGGAAGGTTTTTTCTTTTTTAAATCTTAAATGCACAAATTCATCAAGGTGTCCCCTCCCCCCTGTCTCCCTTTTCCTTTATTCATCCAGTATACTATATTTGCACAGTTGTTTATGTAAATGAAAACCATAATTAACTGGAAGGCATTCAAAAAGCTAGAGCCTACTCCATGGATTCATTGCTTTCCAGTTTAAAAATCTGCTGGCCCTAAATTATTGCCTTAAGTTCAGTTTGGGTGTTTTGGGTTTTTTAAGAAGCTTGCATATGAATGCTAACATCCAGCTGCTCTGGATACTGTAGAGTTCCCATTGACCTCCAAAGTTTCCTATCGTGTACTAAAAATACCTTTTTAAAAGTTTCTAAGTTTTAAATGAAACTTATGTGGAATCCTGGATCATCATCTGTGTGATCAACCAACTTGGTAGAAGCATAAACGGCAAGTATTTGTCCATAATTCACAGCATGAACATCAAACAGTATATCAGCTGAATCACTTTGTGTGATAAAGTGAAATCTGAGTATGGCTTATTTGGAAGGGCTGCATGTAGAAAAGCATCTTCTCTCTTAGATTAATATAGCAGGAGAAAGTTTCATCTGAATAAATCACAAAATGCCTGCATCAGCAGTGTGTTGGACCAATCAAGAATATTCACAAGTCCACTCATTTTAAGGTATACATGACATGTCATTGTTAGTCTCTTCCGTGAGAAGAAAACCACCTACAGTATAGAGTTGTTGTTGAAGGCTTTGCAAGGCGATGTGAAAACTATACCTAATTAAACTCTGAGGTATGAAACACACTCTAGCAGTGTGTAAAAAAGCCATTGTCTGTTTTATCTGTTGAACATTTGCTCCTTTCAGCATGACAAGGCCATTATGACACTATTTTTTAGTTCTTTTCAGTCAGTTTTATCTTTTTCCCTCGTTTCTTGATATGGAAAGATGTCTTCGAAGGACATAAAGTAGCTTGTGCAAATTGTGAAATTGTCTAAGGTTTTTTTTTTTTCCCCTTTTTTTTTCAGTTAATTACACCTTAAAATTCTAGGATTTTACACAAAATTTAAAATTATCTGGTTTTAGATGATTCTGAAATTATTTAAATCAAACCTTACCAGGTGCTGCTGATTAAATATCAAGAAAGACACAAAATGCACCCCAACAAAATAAACATAAATAGAGAATCACTATGGAATAGCTAGAATTTGGCTAATAAACTCAAGCTATCTTCATTTTTCTAATGCATGACATGCAAGACAGTCATCATATCCTGAGATGAAATAGTAGCTTTCTTAGTACAGGTGCATTATATAACCTGCCTATTTAGGTCAAATTATTGATGTAGAGTTCAAAATGAGAAATAAAAAAATAATCACAATTCCTGTGAACAAAGCTTTTTAGCACTCTTGGTCAGAGTAAAAGCTACTTCACTTACATTTTCGCTTTAAAACGGTCCGTCTACGGTTTACACTAATCTTAATTTCAGTGCAGAATTAAAAGGTCTTGAAAGTGTTGCACACAGCTTTCTAATGGCTGCAGATGAGCTCCAGTGATGCAGTTGATTTAAGCTGCTCTCTGTAAGAGCGCATCAATGGTAACTAGATTTATGTGAGGGGGGCACGTCACACTCATTTCTGCTTTCAAATCATTTTACTCTTAGCATCTTAACGTCAGGTTCCACTTTTCCGTTCTCATGAAGCAGCACATGATGGTTCACTTATATTTAGACTGCCAAACTGAACTTACAAGACCCTCAACTTGTGAATAACTTACTGATTCGATTCCTGAAGCAGAGTTTTTCTTAAGACCCTCTAATAATCTAAAATATGAGATTAACTTTAAAGCTTTAGATAAAGAGAATCTGGTATTTTTACAGCTCAGTGGTGGGTTTCTCAAAAATACCGTGGTATGTGCAGGAGTTCTTGGTTGATTCATTGACTGGACATTTCTCAGGTCTCACTATTGAAAAACTAGCCTGCATCTTTACCATTCAACCTCTTTGCTTGGCAAGTGATATCAGGTATTTGTGCTAATTTGCTACATCAAACATGATCCTGTAGATTAGGACCAAGCATCTGTACTTCAATCTTATCTGAGATCTTGTTTCTTTTGAATGCAGCAGTGCAGGCCAAAGTCATCCTGCCTGTCTTTGTTTAATAGCAGATAATTTTATCTTTAAAATAACCATTAATAGTTCAATATTTTTGTCTTGTGAACTCTTATTCTAACTGAGGTGTATTACAACTAGCATGAATCTCCTTTGATTTTCTTCCTTTTTTTGGTTGGTGTATCAGTGGCAATTTCTCAGCACAGTGCATTTCACAGTCTGACCTTTGGGTGAATTTGCTGGGACGTCCAGTCCTGGAATAATCTTAGTGTGCAATAGACCTGATAGATTTCATTTAGTTGTGAGTGAGTTATTCCTCTACTGTCTTGGTTCAGGCCAAACACAACCGTTGAATAATTTTTCAGCCCACAGCTTTAACATGTGATGATATGAAATTGTTACCTTTATAATCACTTGAGGTCAGACTTAAATAATTTCAAACTTTGTAAATACTAGATTATTTTCATTAAGTCTTTATGGATGAAATCTGAAAATAGCAGGATGAGGGTTCTTATTACTGATGAATTGTACCAGTAAATGAGATCATTTCATCTACTGAATAGCACTTATGAAGGGGAAATAAACAGGAAATGAAAAATAATCCACAACTAATCCCATTAAGAGAGCTCCTTGAATTTTTTAATTATTTAATCAGAAATGAACTTTTGAACATATTAAATGTGCATTGGGGTCTTTGTACCTTTAGTAACCCTAAACAAACATGTCAGACTGTCATGTGTGACAGGTCTATGAGTTACAGGGTTTTATGAGATCTTGATCGTCTTACTGTCTACAGCCTTGATGTATTAAAGATGGCACTTGTTCTCTAAATAGCCCCTATTCCCTGGTGGCTGTTTGGAGTCTTGGCGCTGGAGATTTTCTCTGTAAATTCAATAACGGCCCCCACATGCATTAATCAATCACAGCCCACACTGCATCTCACCGTAAATCCCGTCTTCCCCCCTCTTTTCCCTCTTCCCTCCTTTTGGCTCTGCTGCTATACAATTTAGTCCACTCAGCCCGCAAACCTGACAGCTCGCTCACTGTATCTGTTGGTGTGTGTATGAGTGTGTATATGGCTGGTCTGTTCCATCTTTCACCTCCATATATTCTGACGTAGCCTTTATTGCCTACCTTTCTCTATTAAACTGGCTTCATTGACTATTTTGTTGCAGGCTTTTATCAGACTGACTACTTAGCTGTCTGGAAGGCTGTGCTGTTTTCCAGTTAAAGCCACTCTGCATCTCTTTTCCCTGCATCAAGAACCCATATTATGATGCATATTTAATTATGAGTGATTACCATGACCAGAGTTAAACACTGAGCCAACCTGTGTCACATTACACAGCTTCCGAGGATAAAAGTTAGTTTGGTAAAAGCAGCACAAGGTCATGGTAAAAATCAGCAAAAATAACCAAATAAATTAATCCAAGAGTGGGGGAAGGTTCCACACAAACGTCTTTGCTCTTCAGATTTATTTCTCATCTCGTCCATGCAGTCGCCTGCCCAGCTATGATCAGGGCAAAATCATAGCCTGGGTTTTAGTGACCAGCTTTGTCCTTTTTAGATTAAAAAAAAAAAAAAAAAAGCAACACTATCTCCCAAAAATTGCACAGTAAAAGAGAAAATGTTGAATAATCCAATGAGTCTCTATTTCAGCTCCAGCATCCAGGCCTTAGGGTCAGTATCTGGCATAGACAACCTAAAGCAGGGTGGTAAAGTAATGGGTGAGGGATTTTTTCTTAGACCAGTAGGGGGCAACTAACAGCTGAGCATTGTCTGAACACTACAGAGTATTGTTTCTGACCACGTCTCTCTTTCTGACCACATTGCACATAAAAGCCCAACATAAAGGTTGAGCTTTTATGTCTCAAAGCTCAACTCACCTCAAACTGGCTTCTTGAACATGACAATGAGATTACACCAGTGGCCTCCAGTGACATTCACATAATGAATGGCAAATGTGAAGCAACTGTTTGATGTTATCATGTCAATGTGGCCCAAAATCTTAGTAATAGCTCCGATACCCGAATCTACGCCATGAAGACTTAAGATAGTTCAAAGGGCTAAAGATGATCCAAATATGCACTAGAAAGGTGGACCTATTTTGGGGTTGGTGTTTGAAATTTAAAATATTATTTTTCTGCCCTGAAACTATCTAGTAAATATCCAGATATGGTATTTACTTTTTAGTAATAAATGTTTAAATAGTTTTTCTTAATAGGTTTACATGTTTAAAATGATCCTATTTGTTTATCCAGTTCGTCAGTATGTGTCAGGCTAGTTACTAATGATTAGTCATGCAGCGTGACTGTTTCTAAAGCTCAGCCTGAAGTTTCATTTTTAGAATGAAAACTGTCTTTGTTGTTTTATTTGTATACCCTTTAGCTGAATATCATTGCTAGAGGGAAAAAAATCAGATATTTGCAATTCTGGGTTCATGTAGTTGTTTTTAAATGATCAAACCATTTCCTTTCATATCTTGTGGTAGAGTGGCAAGCCAGTTATGAGGATGCTGGGATGTTCTTGGCGTGTCTGTGCATTTTGGTATCTAACCAATTAGAAAATGTTCCATCAACTAATATGAATGTGAAAGAGCTTAAATTATTTGTAAATCACATATTTGTTCATATCAACCTTTTAAACACTATGATGTTACAGGTCAGCCACTCCTTCATGTGAACTTCTGTCACTTATTGTTAGTCACTTCTTCTTTATTTGCTCCTTCTGCATTCAGCAGGGCAGAGTGAGCTTTACTGCAGTGGTCCATCCATTACTTAAACACAAGGAGAGTTGCAAATTACTCCTCATTTAAATAAATGAGGGATTCTTCAGCCCAGAGCAAGAATGAAGAGACAGCAGAGGAGGGGGAGTGAGCCGGGGGAAGAATAACAAGTTGAAACGACAAGGGACAAAAGAAGAGAGAATGAGTGGGTGAAAAAACCAAGGGACAGAAGCAGAAAGACGAGATAGTTGCAGATCCTTGAGATGTCATAAAACAAGAGCAGCAAAATTCAGAAGCTTCAAGGCTGCAGGAAGAAAAAAGCCGAACATTGAAGGGGGCAGGGAGATGAGCACTGAGTGATGAGGCTGAGAGAAAGACCTCGATATGAGTAGCGGGTATTTCCCAGTTCCCATGGTAACGTACTTCCTTCCAGTGCTCTAATTTCCACCCTCAGAGGGGTAATGTTCCACATTATGACTTTCTAAACATATAACTACATGAACACACACATAAACATCGAAACATAGACTGTGTCCCTGATTGTTGCTGATAAGTTTGCATATTTTGCTGTATAACAACTTCAAGAGGCTTAAATACATCCATGGGGAAAACAAACACAACTTTTTGACTCTAAGGCTTCATTGTTTTTACTGAAGACATTATTTTGTTTGTCTTCTTTTTGTCCCAATTAAATAATAATAAAAAAAAAGGTACGAAAACTTTCACAAAAAATTGAATTTTTAAAATTACTTATTTGCAAAATCTTAGACATAAAACATGTCATAAAAAAAGAACACATTATTGGGGCCTGTCATAGCAATGCAGAGAAGAGCATTGAAATGAGCTAAATAATTGTTCAGGGCCTCAAAGATCCTTGAGAGAGCAGAGAGCAAAGCTGCCGGTTGGAACGACAGTGATGGTGGAATTTTAGAACTACAATAATGGCTGAAGGTTTGAACTACAGACATGGCAGAACACTCAATTAGCACAGAAGAGGGCTGAGCAGAATTTTACAGTGACGCCACCTTGACAGAACACTTAATACAGACAAGATATTACAAGAGTAAAGGAAGTACCATATGACTCATGAAACTTGATGTTCTTAAGCTTAGCATTGTTGCTCATTTTTAGCATCAGAACCCCTAATTTGGGTCAAACCAAAGGGCACAATTTGGTAGGCCCGTTTAAATTTTTTCAGAAATTTTCAGGTATTACTTGTTATTAAATTGGTATAAGAAATGAGCATTTTTTTTCTGGTAATGAACTGCCAAAAACTATGAATCAGATTTTTACTTTTGTGATGAATGTGTTTTATATGTTCACCACCAATGACAGAAAAAAAAAAAATTAACTTTTATGCCAATTTCACCAAATGTACAATTCTTATTAAGTAATAAGTAGTAGAAATCTTATGGGTTTTTTTTAACAAAATCAATATTTGTTGTTAATCTGTTGCTAAGAAATGAGCACGTTTTTCTGCTAACCGAGTGCCATGAGGTAAACATCTGATTTTTACTTTTGTGTTGAATGCTTGTTCTATAGTATATTCACCACCAATGACAAAAAAATAAAATAAAATCCCTTTTCTGAAAAATTCACCAAATGCACTATTCTTGTTGAGTAGTGTGAAGTAGTATTTCAAAAGAGCAGAAGAAATCTTATGGTTTTTGAACAATAACAATATTTGTTGTTAATCTATTGCTAAAAGATTAGAACGTTTTCTGATAACAAAGTGCCATGATGACGTAAACATCAGATTTTTACTTATGCAAAATTTACCAAAAATAAATTTCTTGTGTCTATGCAGATGAGCAGTATTTCAATAGAGCTTATGTTTTATAAACAATAATATTAGGTATTAATTTGGTGTTAAGATATGAGCGTTCTTTTCTGGTAACAAACTGCCACGAAGTCCGTAAATCACTTTTGTGTTGAATGTCAAAATATTTTCACTTTTCTGCCAATTTCACCAAATGCACAATTATTGTTAAGTAGTCTAAGTAATATTTCAAAAGAGCAGAAGAAATCTTATGTATTTTGAACAGTAACAAAATTTGTTGTTAATCTGTTGCTAAGAGATGAGCGTTTTCTGGCAACGAAATGCCATGAAGTAAACATCTGACTTTCACTTTTGCAAAATTTGCCAACTGTAAATTTCTTGTGTCTAAGCAGATAGACAGTATTTCAAATGAGCTTATGTTTTATAAACAATAATATTACTTATTAATTTGATGTTAAGAGATGATGCACGTTTTCATAATATGCTGGTGGCGAAAAAGTTGTTTTCTGGATTTAAAAGGATTTTCTTACATGTTAGCATGATATACTGAAGAATAATTGACACAATACATTTTAAAGATTTTTTTTTTGCAGTTAACGTATCAACATTTTCAGTGTTGATACTCCTCATTTTTGCCACAGTGAAACTTTTAAACTAAACCCTGACTGATGGTGACCAATTTTGGGCTCGTTAGAATTCAGTTTTTTGTCTTCTCGATGTCTTTGTCTGTCTTGCAGAATTCGTCCTTGTTTGTATTGAACATAATTGGCTTTTTGCTGCCCCTTTTTGTCTTCACCTCACTGTGTATGCCATATGCATTCTCACCCACTCATCGCCATTGTTGAGCAAGTTTTACGCCAGTGACAACATGACTTATTAGCATCCTCTTAAATAAGAGAGAGTCTTAGTGCTTTGTGGGTCTCCTCGGACTCTTTTCCACTGTAACTGAATTTCTCAATTTGAAGTTTATGATGGTGCAGACCAGTCTTCTTTCACCCGTTATATTTTTTGTATTTTTATGATTATGCTGTTAGAGTGCAGCATGGAGGGATTGGAGGTGAGGTCTGGGAGCTTTCGGGGTGCATGGTGGATGTGATTATGTATAGACGCACAGATTCATACTAGTGTTAAAGTGGATATGCTTGATGTCTTGGTTGTGACATGCCTGGAATGAATCAATAAAATGAAATGAATGAATGAGTAGCAATGTCCTGATTTTGTCTTACAGGTTCTCCCTATTTTTATCACTTTGCAATTTGATACTTTGTTATGCTTCCCTTTGGAAGCAACCTTTGCTAAAACAAGAAGACAACAGATTCATAACTATCTACCCCTCTTTAATAGGAAGCAGATTTCTAATTCGGTTGGTAGAGATTTCAACTTGTCTCTTTCACAGCTAGTAAAGCCCTTTGCAATGATTTCAGATACATTTGACCACTTCATACTGATCTTGAATGTAAACTGTCAAAACAAAAGCTGAAAACGCGGTTTGCACCCGTGACTCTTTAAATGTTTTTTGTGTTTATTCTGTAAATTCGACATATTATTTTTAAAAATAGATGATTATAAGAACCCATCTGCCTATGGACAACAGTAGAATAGTATATGCCTTCTGATGAGTTTGTTTTGCCTTTTAAGGCAAAAATCCAGTTTGTAATTTATTGTAAACAGAGAGAGCTGAAAAGCTCTTTGTGCAGTGTTGCTTTTAATTAATCATGAATGTCTGAATAATTGAACAAGTCAATTAGTTGGTGAATGGTCCGCTGTGTCAATAATTGTCACAGTTATTTTTGTTTTAAATGGCTTCATCACACCAAAGCTGCAAATCCGGACTTATTGATTTTACATAAGTGCTAGTCACATTTATTGTGGCATACGTACCTCACAAAAAGACTAAGCAAACATGAGATTGCTCTCTTAATTAAGATATTTCAAAACCAATTCACTACAAATTAATTTAACCTTTGAAGGTAATGACTTTTACCGCACATTTTTAGGAACCAAACTGGAAGGTCCTAGTTGACATTTTCATTTAAAGGATAAGAAATGAAGGAACATTGATTTGTGGTTGCAGTATGACTGAAAATTACAGGAGGTACTAACCAATACTACAGTCCGTTTCTCTATATTATCTCATTTTAAATTCTTATTTAGTGAATAAAAGCAACAAATGGATTGTTTAAATTCTTTGTGACAGGAGTCTGACATCTGCTGACCATGTTTTCATGGATCATTGTCCTGCTGCAGAACTCAAGTTAGTTTCAGCCAGATGGTCTCTTCCAGGATTTTTTGGCACACAGCAAAATTCACGGTTCCATTTAAGTCTTCCAGATCCTGAAGCAGCAAAACAGACCATCACGCTGCTGCCACCATGTTTTGCTGTTGGTATGATGATCTCTTCCTGAAGTGTGGTGTTACTTTTACACCAGATGTAATGGGACACACAACTTCCAAAGAGTTCAACTTTTATCTTACCCATCCACAGAATGTTTTCCCAAAATTCTTGGGAAAACATTCTTGTTCTGGAAAAATGGAGACAAGCCTTTATGTTCTTTTGCTCAGTTGTGGGTTTTGCCTCAGAGCTTTGCCTTGCAGACATTTTTTGCCCAGTCTCTTTTTTATGGTGGAGGCATGACCTCTGACCTAAACTTAGGCAAGTGGGGCCTGCAAGTCTTTGGCGACTCCCAGTCCATCCTGGCGTTTTGCGTGACTGAATAGCTGCCATGAGAGTTTAAAGGATTTCGCAAATATGCATAAAAAGTCAAGGCAACCCTGTAGGTGTGTTATTGTTGAGGGAATAATATTGTAACATGATGTAAAGCTAAAAAAGTTGGTCATAAATAATTCTGCAGAAGCTCACAAAGTGCACGACAATTCTGAATAATGGTCCACTGCAAATGTGAGCCATTCCTGATAAGTTATTGTTAATCACAAGTAATATGCAAGTATTTTTTGTCATTTCTAGTGTAAGTTTATGAATTTAGAGATAAATACATATGAAGATATGTTTATGTACTTTATTGGTTTGCTGGTGCTGATACATGATTCACACTATGGTGCTGACTCTCCACCAGGCTCAGGAAACCAAGCTAAAGAGAGGAAGTCTCTAGATTTACCACCTCTGCAGGGCCAGCAGAGTCCGTGGGGAGCCAGTGTGATTGCAGTGATATGGTTTAGGGTGGCAGCACGGTTAATGGAGTGGTAGTGATTAGATTAACAGAGACTGCCGGGCGTTGCAGTGTTTCTAATTGAGTTGGTGGAATGTCCATGTTTGTTTTCCTCTGTTTGTTTGTGTCTTTAGGCATTGTCCGCAGTAGTTGGGCTATAATTCTTCTCTGTTTTATCACTGTTATGGGTACTTCATGCTTACAAGTCCATGGAATCATTGCCTCATAAATTACATGCACACACAACAGCTGCCTTTACCATGTGAGAGCTTCGTGTTCATTCATGCAGCTCAATGTTGCTGCACTAGCACTGCTTGGTGACAGCAATTTAAGTTAATGGCAGGTGATAAAAAGCAAGTCAAGAGATAAACAGTCATTACATGCTGGAAAAGCAAAGTGTTTGATGATCACCAACACACAGGTGCATGCACTTGTGTTGGATTCTCAGAGCATGCATGCATATAACAATTGCCTAATGTGATGTTTTACTATCCCAATAACTGCAATAACACTCCAGAAACAATTAGAGAGATTAAAAACAGAATGGCTGCCCCATGGGTTCAGCTTCCAAAATAAAACAGGGTTTTTTCCTCTTTGAAAGAGATGCAGTAGAGAGGATGAACCGGTAAAAGACTAAAGGTTGATGTAAGTTTTAAGCAGAAAAATAAACAGAGTGAGGCTCGAAGAGGAGTTCATGTTAAACATTTTGTAGTTAATTAGAAATGTCGGAGAAATGGAGATGAATGCTTTGTAAATTGCATGAAATTTTAATTTCTTTTTAAACTTGTCAATACTTTGTTTAAACTTTTATTGTTTCCAAAATGACCATTAAATGGTGACGTTGATGCAGAATTGCACAATATAACAAATCACAATTTTCAGTATCGGTGTCTCCAATATTGCATTTAGTATGAAATTCTTGGATGCAATATTTTGTTGGCGTGTCATGACTTTACACTCCTCACATTGAAAATAAATTTTTCACCAGCTGAATAAACTTTATTACCCTTTTGCATACATGTAATTTAAATGTTAATGACTGAGATACAAAAGGTCCTGGAGATTGATGATGACACAGTGTATAAATGTAAAGAAAGAAAAGTAACAGGAAATTTTGTTTAAATCATAAACGATATAGTCGTCAGATTTTCAGCAATAGCACGGCAATTACACATTTTCTGATATTGTACATCCCTTCTGTTTTATGAAATTTCACAAATCCCACGTTTATTTACCTGTTTTTTATTATTTTTGCTTTGGTCCCAGAAAATGTAATGAATTATTTTCACAATTAGACAGTTTATCAGCAGTCCTCGATATTTTCCAATAGGTTACATTTAAATGTATTCAGATGATACTAACTTATATGTGAGCTTTAAATTTTGTGCTTAAGCAAATACATTACCTTAATATATTTTTACATATGCCAATTATAGCATCCACTTTTATTTATGCATATAGAAACTATATCATTAAATAAAACTATAAAAGGTCTAAATTATAGGTGAAGGTTGGTGCACTGGGTGATGACTCTTTTCTCTCCGGGTGCACAGGCCTGCACAATCACCGCTTTTCCATGTGTGCAACCAAAAGCATCTTATTAACGAAGTGTTCGAAATCAAGATTGGGTTGCAGTTCCAGGCCAAGAATGAGTTTATATATCATTCATTTACTAGGGATGTTCCCTGTTGATCAGATTCCAAGTGTTTCATCTGGGTTCTGATCAACCCTTGCTGGAGGAAGATTTTATTGACCTGAAGCAGCTGAAATTTAAATGCTGTTTACTGCTTTCTCGTAAAGTATTACCTGCTGCTACCACTATCAAATGTGTGTCTGTGTTGTCACCGCAGATTCAAAATGATAGCTGGCACTGAAAGGGTGTCTTATGGCTACAAATAACACATGATAAAATAATGATCCACCTCTCTGTCTGTGAGTGTGACCGTTGTGCACGTCAACCTTCGTTTGTGTGTGTGCAGCAGTGTTTTAGTGTTTCATTAAGACTCTGCTGGAGTTATCTGGGTTAGAGAGGATTCATTTTTAATTTATCTGGAGCGATGCAATAGAACAATAGCCCATAAAGACAGGAAGTGATTATTGTAATCAATTACAGAGAAAGAGATTTTTGTTTTTACTTGGGGATTTAAAGCACACAAATTATAAACCAGCTTTCAGGATTTATCGTTAATTTGAAAGGATTGCATATTAATCTGGCACTTTGTTGTTGACCGCTTGAAGCCCCAGTTGCGACCCATTAATACACTGTTTACTGTCTCACAGACATAAACACACATGTAAATGATTAAGTTGTAGCTTCTATGGAAATGCCTTTTAACAGAAACTTCTTTTGTCTTTGTGAGACCTTCAAGGAACAACAGTCATGTCACCATTTCTCATAACCTTATTCATGAATTGATGCTGAGGAGAAGGGATTTAATAAGCCATTTAATATTGAAGGCTTTCTGATAACGTTTTTTTTTTTCCTTCAATACTAAACCAAGTCACTGAAAGTAAACCTTTTCCAATACTATGACTCATTCTGAGACATGCTTGACCACATAGTTTAGGTTAAAGCACTGTAACTACAATGCAAAAAAAACCTAACAGACAAGAGAAGCAAGGAAAACATTGAGTATTGAGGATGATTTCCATAGAATAAGGATACCTGCTTTGTGATGGTTTATTGGTTAGCATGAACTGACTTCCTTGTTTGCCGTGTCTTGCAGTCTTTGCTGCTGATTCGCCAGGAGATGGTGGTGTCCCAGAAGAAGCTCGGCGAGTTCTGCGAGGCTCTGAAGCAATACCTGAAGAATGTTTCTGCTCAGAGAGACTGCTTTCAGTAAGTCTCATTAATGCTCTACATTTTTACAACTGCTGAGCTGCACAGAGCACAACTGTAACCCCATTTAAATTATTAATGTGCTCCATTTTAGGAGTCAAAACCTCACAATTTTTCTCACTTTATTTATCAACGCCTCACACGTCTCCTCTACTGGTGTCTGGTTGTTCCTTTATTAGTAGTAGTTTGTGTTCCTGCATGTACACCAAATATTAGGTGTGCTTTCAGTGCTTTAGATCAACAAAAGAATAATATTTAATGCCAATAATGAAAAGGCTTTTATATGGTCTGATATAGAGATGCTGTAACTATTGGAAACCTCCTGCATCTCCCACTCAGACTCAGCTACTGTGAAACACTAATATCCAGAGAGATTTCCCCAAATCCCAGACTTAATATTCTCCATGTACTGTCCAGAGTCTTGTTCAGTTTTTGCCCTTGGCAAAACATAAAGGTTCTGGTTCTGCTGCACAACTTTTTATATTACCTATTTGGCCACCATTTACTGAAGTAAAAGGTAAAGTCTCAGCATGAGGAACAGAGGGAAAGGTATAAATCTTGATGGCTACATAGAACACCAAAACGTTAAATGAACAGGGAAAAGCCTGATTCATTCTTGGAAATGTATTATGCTCCCACCATCCCTCCTTAAAACACAGTTTCTTGTTGTACTGTACAGAAGAAGAAAGTGACAGGTTGGTTTTAAGATGGTTTATGTGTTTTAATTTAAATCTGAAGAGAGGGTTTTCCCCACAAGGCAAGTCCCTAACTGGTTCAAGGGAGCACACAACTGGATCTGTTTTTTAAGTCATATTTTAATAATAAGGAAGATCCTAAAACAATACATTTTTAAAGAATACCAAGTAAAAGGTTGTGCCATACACAGGAGCCTCAACAAGGATAAAGATGGAACTTAAGGAGGCTGCATAAGTGTAATGAAAAGACAACAAAAAAGCTTTTGAGTTGAAAAGATGACCCTAATGGAGCAAACTGTGTTGTACTTCTTGGTAGGGATGGGTAATTACTGTACCAATTAAAGTTATGATGAATTTTTTTTGTTATTGTTCGATTTTACATTTTTTGCAACAATGACAAAGTAAACATGATTTTCTTCTTTTATAACAGAAATCTATCTATCGCACATCCATTATTGTGGCATTTAGTTAATGAAAAATAATTGTTGGCATCCATAATTGACCTAAAGAAAGTGAAATTTGGTCTGAATTAACTTCAGGAGAAAAGTTGTGTTGTTTTAGTCCATGTAAACTTTTGGGTCTCTCTCTCAGCTCTGTGAAGTTTAAAATTAGGAATACATTAAGGTTTTACACTTAAAGAAAGACACTATAAATCTTTCTCAGCGTGTGAGAAGTTTCTTGAATAATCCTTGTCCATATGGGTACTAATGTCATAATTAGGTACTTAAATTAGTGTTACATAGGGTTGCTTTAGTTCTAAATACGGGGGAGAAAGTGAAGGGTTTCACTGTTTCGTTTGGTGCTTTCAGGCTTGTGCTCTGTTCTAACAGGGGGAAAAAAAGTCCTTTCTGAGTTGGAAAAAAACACTGTTCACTCCTGCAGGAACTCATAGGATTGACTGCTTGTCAGGTGTCAATATATTAACACAGACAGGCACAAAACAACAAATCTCAATCTGCAGTTGGCCTTTTTTTGTTGTTCCAGCAGGTTTATGTGGAGGATTTGCTAAGAGGATTTCTTAGTGGAGGAATGTTATTACTTGTAAATATGTTTTTCTATCCTCCTTTTTTATATTTCATGAAGTGTTTTATAAAAGGTTGTTTTCGCTTTGCTTTCCCAACTCATTATCTTTTAATGTGCATGTGTGATTACATGCACAACACTTTATTAAACCCTCAGGCAGAGCTTAAAATGCACAGCTTATTCTTATGAGACCAGGTTGCAGTTCATTTATTGCCCTCTACAGTCTCATAGAAGAACTGCATGCACACGCTACCTAAATGGGTTTACTTAGTTTTTTCAGCATATAGATCCGATGTTGAACCGGTAATAATAAAACATCACAAAACACTGTTTGATTACTGTGATAATTTTAAGATAATATAGACCTTAAATGTAATTTTCTGGCAACAGGTCAGGTTACATATATTAAGTTTATTATATTTAAGAATCGGTTATTACAGGAAGTTGCAAGAAACCTTACACATTACTTTGTACATTACTTCCTTAATATAACCTTTTACATGGTTATTATTATTGTTCATTGATCAGTATTCATATTTTGTAAATTAGTTTATTGAAAAGTTCATTTTAGTAACTCAATTCATAAAGTGAAACATTATATACGTTAAGTGCAAACAGACTTGGGTGTGCAATCTCTTATTTCTGATAAATAGGATTCTCCCCTTTCAGTTAATGAAAACATGACATTTAAGATTAGAAAATAACAAACTATTAAACAAAAAATAAAAACAGGACATAGCAATGTGTGTTAATACCTGCTTAAAGATTTTCAGAATGTACTTTTACTCTGACAAACAAACCTCAGAATTTTTTTTAATTATTTTTTTTTTACCTGGAAGGGTGAGATTGGGAAACCTAAGAGGTAGTGGGCCAGTTTTTTTCCTTTTTTTTCTGAAAACTTGGCATAATGCAAGCATAAACCTGAAAAGACATTTTAGAAAATCTGTTAAAGATATGAAAAACCTGAAATAAACAGAATTACTTGCAGGATATAACTACATTTTAAAGTTTGTATGAAGTTTCCAGCTGAAATTCCATGAAAGTAGTTAGCTTTGAAAAAGTATTAAGTTTTTAGCAGAATTGTTTTCCCCAAAAACATTTAATGTTCCATTCATTTCAACGGGGCCCTAGATGATCACAAGAAGCTGAATATTTTATACAGATGTCAATACCAAACGACAACCATAATGTCCTGAATGAGCACAATATGGTAAAAGTTGAATGGTTGAAATAGCACAAAGTATGCAGAAGTAGTTAGTAGGTGAAAAGTGTATGGGGGGAAAAGTGGAGAAACTCGAGTGGGAATGCTTATAGCATTTACACTGACTGTTTTTTGTTGGCAGAACAAAACAGATTTTAATTATTCTCATGAACCGGTGGTCTTATTTTCCCTTCCAGCGCCTAAATGCATCATTTGACTGATAAACAGGCACTATAGGAAGTGCTGAAAATAGATCCTGTATTGACTATGAGCACCTTGTTGGATTCCTGCTTTTACACATTTGTGCTCCTCTGGAAGCAATAATGCAGCATGTAGTTTATTACGGTGAAATAAACTCTGAAATGCTTGTGTAAAGTCCAATAATGATATCAGCCATTTACTCATACCGTTTATTCTTGTTCTTTATGGATGCAAGTCTCCACATCTTTAACTTCCCAATTTTCCTTTAATTATTCCTATTATTTATCTGATGTCTTGTTTCATTGTACTTTCATCTTTTTCTTGACAATGATGTTTTCTTCTATGCTTTATTGTCTAACTTATCTTTTCTGCTACATTTTTTTCCTATTGATTCTTTTCTCTTCCATTATCGTTGTCTTCCTGTAGACATAGAAAAAAATGTCTACCTTCAATTCCTTCAACTCATTCTTGCTTCCCTTTAGTGTGACTGCAGTTCGTCTGCCAGATGGTTTGTCCTTCGTCGTCTACGAATTCTGGGATGGAGAGGAAGAGTGGAAGAGGTGAGTGAGAAAAAATAGGATTAAAATAAATCTTGCATTCCAGATTAGAAATTAAAAAATGAGGTATTTGTGCCCTTTCGCATTTTTTCCACATTGTGTAAACTTTTATATAAGCCATCGCTAAGTAGCACATAGCTGTGAGAGGAAATTTTTTAAACAAGTTTATGGATTGAAATCTAATGATAGTCTAAATAAAACCAAGGGTAACAAATTGTAATCAGGAGTTAATTAGCAAATTGTGTCTGTATTAATTCAGTGTCAAAGGTTTGTTATAGAACATTACAGTGGTGTTCAAACTGCATCAGGGCAACAGAGGAACCGCGATAGCTCAGAGATTAAGCAATAAAAAATCTCCAGTTTAGGTCCACTTTTCAATTCACAATCTGAAAATGATGCAGTGGACCCCTGAAATTTGTGGGATTAGGAACCACAACCACCCACGAATAGAATCCACAAATATGAAGCCCCCTCTAAAAACACTTATAACTGCCTATTTTTATAAGTTAAAGACCAAATATGCCTTACTACACAATTATACACATAGTGGAAACCAGCTTAGCACTTCTGCATAAGCCCCCATCTCATATCTCTGCTATTGTGTGTACAGTCAATGAACACCATGGAAAATGAAGTTCACTCCTGAATTGGTTGATGTGCAAATCCCAATAGCATGCCAAGTTGCGCTTTGCTTTGGTAGTTCAGCTTCCAAAGCTTTGTTTTGAATATTTTAGATGTGGTTTTACAAAAAAAAAAACTACAACAACAATGATTTAGAGTTACGTTTGGTAGAAAAACCTGTGAATAATGAGCTCACTCCATAGCTATCAAAGTGATAGACGAGGCAGGAAGAACATTAATCCATAGAGACTCTGGAGGAGCTGCAGAGATCCAAAACTCAGGTGGAGTCTTTTGACAAAACATCTACTGGACAGGCACTCAGAAAATCTGGCCTTTATGGAAGAGGGGTCAGAAGAATGCAAAATGTGGTCATAGAAAATATTGACACAGGAAGTGGAATAAAATAGACAACCATATTTTTTATTCGTAAAGACAAAGCGTTTTCCTTTCCTTCTTTCCTAATTGTGTTTGTGTTGGACTATCATATAAAATTCAATACACTGAACCTTCTAATCTTACTGTGACAAAATATGCCCCAGTCGTATCTTTTTTTTTATTATTTCCTTTATTTAACCAGGTAAACCGCGTTGAGATCTGGATCTCATTTTCAAGAGGGACCTGGGCAGAAATCTGCCTGCAGCAGAAGCCATCAAGCTGATCACACTGCAGAACATTTTGGAGAAATTAAGAGTCAGCAGAGTACAGGGCCAATTATAATTATTTCAAGCAAAGGTTTTGGAAGCTTTTGGAATTTTATCAGATGAATCAGGCAAAACAAAACATCTGTAAATGAGAGAACACTGCTACAGTATTGGGTCATCAGTGAGTGAAGACATTCATATTGAGTACTTTTGAGTCAGCATTCTGGCTTATCTGAAAGGATGTTTGAGCCAACCAAGTCATTTCTTCCTGCAGCACTGTTTTCCTTATTGATTGGTGACCAGCAAATAAAGAAAGCACTCACTTTTCTTTCATTAATGTCCTGAGCCTGTTGGATAAATCCCCCCTCCCACATTTAATTAGCATTCCTCAGCTGCATCAGATCACTGTGATTTAGTGATGGTGGGCACGAGGAGAAGCTGCTGATCTGAATTTCTGCTCTGCTGCTCACAGCATCTCGCCGCTATTAATATTTCAGGTCTTACAGTAAAGGCTAAGCAGTTTGAAGCCATGCATCCTTTTGAGTGGCTGTGTGTATGCACTCTCACCTTTTTCTCTGACTTCAGGCACCTTCAATCGGCTCCCAACAAAGCCTTTCAGCATGTGAAGGTGGACACACTGTGCCAGCCCGAGGCCATCTCCTCCGTAGCAGTGCCAGGTTAGTAAAATGGCCATTAATGGAAAATTAACTTTATGATCTTGACCTTCACTCAGAGGTATAGGCCTCTAATTTTAGCTCAGTCCATCATCCCCAAAATGCCACTTTTTAATGTTTACGAGCAAAACATCCATCATTTTAATAATGAAGTGAGTGTTTGACTTGATGCAGAGCTGCACAGCCTTGCCTTAACATGAGACATAGCGGACTTCAAGCAATGCTGATGAGAAGCTGACTTTCAACTAACTTTGCCAGCAGAGCAGCTTAACAAATCAAGATGTCTTCTGAGGATAAATCATTGACACCACAGCTGCTGTCGTTTGACCAGATGAGATCATTTGTCATCTTTTATGGTTTCATTTTGAGCAAATGTTTTAAGTATAACATTTATTTTTGCTATTGTTCCAAACAAACTATTTTAATGTTCAAAGTGGTCTTTGACTTCTCCAAGCTTTCCATTTTTCTTAACTTGGCCATTTTCTAATACCATGAAAAAGTATTTGTTCTCTGAAAGCTTTGTTTTTGCTTCTATTGACCATACTAAATGTTTTAGATTAAAATTTATTTTTATATCAGGCAAATATGCAGTACAGATCAAAAGTTTGGACACAAGGTGTGTCCAAACTCTGTACTGTAATCTGTACTGTATATAACTAGAGTAAATTACAAAAAAAAAATTAAGGCTATCTGTAGAATCCAACCTGGCCCTGTGGAAAAATATTTTCTGCTTTGTAAAGCATGAATTAACTTTATCATTTAATGTTTTATCAGCCAACACCAGGCCCGTATAGCCAGGAAATCACTGTTGAAACCATATATTTACTTGCACCACATCGTTATATAGCATCCAAAGCACCTCTGAATTTACTACCCTCAGTTAATGTCAGTTTTCATGATTTTAGAATATTAATAAAAGACTGAAGCAACATTGATATCAATGAGCGACTTCTAAAGCTAAAACTACTGCTGACCAAAAGGAACAACAGTCCTTTAGATCTGGCATAAAACCAAACAGCATTTTTTTAAAAACTAATGATATCAGTTTGTTTTGCTTCAGACCCAGTTTGAGATGCATCTTTGAACTATAAGTGCAGTAATAGACTTGATGCTTAATCAGCCCGTTTTGATCTGAATCTTCAATATTCAGTTGTTTACTAACAACATGGCTATTTTTGAACAATTTGAATAAAACTCATCTTCAAGACATCACTTGTCAGGCTGTTTCTCATCATTCCTTGAATAACTTTCCCAGTCTCAAAGCTTGTTCCTTGCTTCTTTCTGCAGCCGCCTGGTGCAGCGTGAACAGGGATTGAGCATGAAGATGGTCGACTACACGCCAAGACTCCTCCTGGACACTTTCTTTTACTCCAACCTGTTTACTGTCCCTCCTCCTCCCTTTATCCTTTAACTCTTTTTGTAAGTACATGTTTACATAGTGCAAAGGAAGGGCATCATCTGCAGAGAAAATTGATCAATTTAATGTGAGGATACAAAAAATGTTTGCAATGGGATGCTTTGATGCTTAAAGTAGCTCTGAGCCACTTTGAGGTGGAGTTTATGTAGCAAGGAGTATGAGGTTGTAAGTCATGTAGCAAAGTCTGTTTTTGGATTATACATTGGCATTATTTATTTTTTTACAACACTTTATGTTGGTGTCACCATAAACTGCTCATCCTGCTAACCTTCATTAACAAGTTGCAGCTAACTCAACATTTCTGAAAACATTACACTCACCTTAACCATTTTAAGCTCACAGAACTGATTAGGACCATCAGCAGCCATAAATGTCAATTTAGTTTGTACTCTCAGGAAAAATGCAAGCCACTGATAGCTGCCTCTCTAGTTAAGATTATGCAAATGGAAACTATTAAAAAGAAAATTAGGACAATATAAAATCAGACTCCAGTAGCTCCCACCAGGCTCACATCAAATGGCTTTTTGCAATGCTGTATTGATTTAAGACTTGTGTTTGTTTTATGTAAGAAATAATTATGACAGACCAGTTGGTTTTACTGCTTCAGATACTACACAATAACATTCCAAAGACACAGCAGTATGCACTGCTTCCATGTCCATCTTACTTTAGAGAGCATCGAATTTCTTCCATGCATACAGCCCAGAAACTAGTGTTAGGGATGCTGCATGTCAGATTTTCAACAGTTGCTACATGTCGTTAATGGGATTTAAATTGTCTAATTTGTACCCACAGTTAAGTACTCTTAATTGTCATGCTTTAGCAGAGCAGTCTTAAAAATGTCTATTTGAAAAAAAAATCAGGGCTTCTTTTTTTAAGGAGCATTCTGATATACAATGGCTGCTGTGGGTGTAATGAGTAAATAAGGTTTTACACACCTGAGCAACAAAACAGCAGTGATCTTGTGGCGAGACAGACCCTGAAAGGAGCTAACCAGGAAATCTTTTCACAAAGATTCAGTGATAACCTTCTATTCATCGTTTTTCATATGGCTTCGTTTTATTTCCTTAATTTATGAGCAAAGTTTATTTTTGTTTGGACAGAGATTTTTGAGAAAGAAAAAGTGAAGCACCTTGCTGCTTTTCGTGCAACTCACTTGCTCTACAATTGGTGATGGGCAGCTCATATTAGTGGTGACTGTCTAGCAGAGGTTGTACATATTAAAACGGTGTTCTATTCTGATTATATTTGTATTTATTGACACGTCTCAGTGATATGGTGTAAATTCTTTCTCGGTGAAAGTGGATTCAGGGGGTGCAGCAGTTTCTCTTCAGTTTGTTTAAAATCTGTAACGAAGTCTGATTTAAAGCCTTAAACATAAAAAAACATGGAGCTGGTTTTAATCATTTGCTGGACCTTTGATTTCAAGTGAACACGCTTGTGTGAAACACACTTGAAATTTGTCCATGAATATTGTAGAAAAATAACCAGTTTCCCTGACATATAATCACATTCACAATATGTATTTCACTTTTTGTATGAAAAATCAGTAAGTACAGTTACCATGGCATTATCACAAAACCACCCTGGTACAAGAGTTTACATACTTGCATGGGTGTTTTGGCCACAGAATATACAATGCTTCACTTAAACATTCAGCTGTTAAATGAAAATTGTAATTATGTGAAGACAGAGGAGTCTAATTAGGCTACTTGCCTAGTTAAATAAAGGAAACCGCCACCATTGTAAAGCAATCAGACTAAAAAAGCACAATGTAAAAAAATAAAATAAAAAACAGTTTATATAGTGACCAACATGAAAGTATTTAGAAATCAATGGTATTGCCATTGGCTTCCACTTCAATCCTTGTTTGACTCACTTTCACCTGCGCTTCTGCTTCCTATCCAAGAGAGACAGTCAGTAGAAGAAAGTTGGGAATCGATCCTCACTGGCAATTCTGTCAATCCAGCACCAATTCTTTCTTTTAGGGCGCTGGGCTGCCCTGAGCAGAGTCAGAACTCTGGGACTTGCAGAATAGTAATATCCAGCTGCCGAAATACCTTTGGATTTCTAATACAGACGTGTGAATTGTTTTCAGTAACTGCAGAGGTTTAAAGGGACCCTGCAGAGGTTTTGATCTCTTGAGCTATAAAATGGTGTTTTTAGAGAAGAACTGGGCCTTTTGAACAGTTAGAGATTAGGTGCCTTTATGAAGTCATTAAAGTTTAGAGCAGCCATCTTTAAAAGTATTTTTTTCTCCCTCTTTAACAGTAGCTATTAACATTGCTGAAACCATGACTATAGCACATCCTACTTTCCAATTCGTAAAAGTGCATGTCAATTTGGTTTCACATGTTAAAATGTTTTAAGGAATAAAACGTACAGTACTAATAAATAGTAACAAACCTTATTTAGTGACATCTTTGAACCTTGCCATAAAGAAGACTTAAAGCTAATGACAGAGAGAGCACAATGTAAACAGATGGCTGAAAGCTCAGCGTGCTCCAACAACAACAAAAAAAGCTGTTGTCTGACTACACCTAAATATGAACAAACAAAATTAACTGTTGAAGCAAATAAAAAGGAAGCAAAATATTTTTTTTTCAGAAACATATTTATCTGTGACCTGTGTATATTTTCCTATCGATATCGTCGAATATCGATAGGAAAATGAATCACATGATTCATGTTTACTTGCATTGCTTACACTTACACATTTTTAATGCGGATCAAACATTAATCCAACTTGTGGTTCCTCTGCTAGTCTGAGCCTAACTTTAACATACCAACATTTGACTCCTTATTCTTGCCTTTCATATGGGTAGGGTTACGGTCATCAAGACTTACCCTAACCCCCCGAAGTAACCTTCCTTGTGGGTTACACAATGCATTGCAGCTAACAGCTGATTGTATACCTCAACAACTTAACATTTAAACTCCTCCTCTGAATGGTATGAGTTTCTACAAGCTACTAAAGCAAATCATAATCCATACTGACGCCAGGGAGTTAAGTTTTTTGTATCAAAATAAATATTTTTTCGTATCCGTTGAAGCCAGTGACATTCTGAGTCAATGTTGAAAGTGTCAGTAAAAATTTTTGTATCCATTCTGCAAACTACTACCATCCAACGTTGAGGCACAAAGACTGTACACAACTCTGATTAATTAATTGAGCTGCCCGGGCTACTATGCCTACATTAATGGGAACATGTACAATCTAGCTGGAAAGCAAAAGAATCATCAATTTCAGTCACAATGGAGATTAATTTGTTTTAACTGTTAATCCTTATTTGTTTGAGGAAATGGAGACTGTAACGATTGATAAGTCTAAACATGTCAATTTAAATATCTAGTTTTTAAACCCATTTTGTTTTTCATTTGTTGTAAGGTTTCCAAGCAGTTATTTGGCTACAATGCATTCCCAGTGTAAAATAATGCCTTCTCAATTTGCTCAATTTTAGCAGTGTTGTATTTAATCATTGCTGTGCATTAAATCATTTTAACCCCCCCCCTCTCAAAAAAACAGTAAAAATGATCATTTTGATTAAATCTCCACAGGAAGCCTTTTAGGTTTTCACAGTTTGAAGTAGAAATTAGTCAAAACATGAATCATATTTGCTTTCTATAAGAAGTTGAAGTACTCCAGTAAAAACGAAGCCATAATCGCATGAATTGGTGTTTACCTACAGCTTACTGAAAGCCATAAGCTTTACAGTGTTCAGCGCAGCCCACGCGGTCTAATCGAGGATTCTTTCTTGGGGTTGAAAGTTGATGATGATTTAGAGGTTAAGAAAATATGAGTGCTGTTTCCTGTTAATACATTCCTGAATGTCCCTCAGACTGTGTTCTTTTTCCACCCTTCTCCCACCTCCTCCTCAGTACTTTGTCATACAATGAAAGAGTTATGCCGTTGAAGTGTTTCACACCAGTATGGCGTGAATGTTAGCTGCAGGAAGGAAAAAGAAGGAAAAAAAAGGATCTGATGTTGCTGCTGGTAACATCAGAGTCTGTCATCAAGTGATACAAAAAGCCAATCAGGAATTTGCCAAAATATCTGACATCAAGGCCATAACTCTTCCTTTCTATGGCGGTGTTCTTTTCTATCCTTCTATTGAGTGCATGTCAACTGAATGTCCAGTAATGTAGTATTAGGCCATGCTACTCCTTCAATAGGTTTTGTGCATTTCTTACCTTATTTATTTTCTAGTATTCCTATGAAGAAAACAGACTAAAAATGTATTATATAAATACATATATAAGAAAGATGACCTAAAGGAATGAATTATCACTTTTATGGCAATGTTTGATGAAATATTAATTCTTAATGTATGTTTCAGTAAAACTGCTTTCTCTTCAAATGTAGAGACTTATTGCAGGGATGCAAGTATGATCTTTGGTCTTTGAAGAATATCTTGTTGAAATTCTAGATGATGTAGAGTGATACAATTCAATAAAACTATAAAGCTGAAAATTTTATTGTTGGGAGTTTTTGAATGAGAACGGGTGGGGAGTTGATCACAGCTGGTTATTCAACTTGTTTTTATCGGTTGTAATAAAAGAAATTAACTGTGAACCAAGAATTCACATCAAGACTACTTAAAAATGCTAAGTAATTCTTTCTCAAATTTCCAGCAAGATCAATTTATTATGATTGACATTTTAAACGGCTAACAACTAAGATTGTTCTCAGACTTTGTGAAAGCATCCTGATTATCCCAAAGACGTCTGGAAAAATATTCTGTGGTCTAACCAGACAGGGAAACTTGAAGGACAATGTCCCAACATCACATTGTGACCTTACGCTCAAGGCGGTTGGGTTATGCAGCAGGATAATAGTCCAAAGCAAAGCAGCAGGTCCACCTCTGAGTAACAACAACTCACACAAATAATCACAAGTTTTGGACTCGCTTAGTCAAAGAATAGACGATGCTGTGGTGTGACCTTAAAATGGGCTGCTTCTGTTTGCAGAGTTATTTAGCTGCTCTGAAAGCCTTTCAAAGATTAGCAGGCTAAAGTTTTTCCCCACTCAACTAAAGATCTACTGCCAATTTCCACAAACACTAGGTTCTGGTTCTGGCCAGAAAGGAAATTTCTTTTGAACATGGGGCTGAATTGGTTTTAGATACATTTTAGCCCAAAAAAAGGTAATAATTTGAAAATAGTTTTTTTGTATTTGGAAATATTCCCACTTACATGTTCATTCTTAAATCTGTGCTAATTAAAAACCATTCAATTGTGTTTTAATTGTATTATTTTTTTTTTTTTTGCTAATTATTTGGACTAGAGCAATTATTTGTACTAATCAATGAAAAGGCTAGTTTTGCCTTGGTTGGCCCTGACAGGTGATCAAAAGGCAAATGCCTAAATCTAAGGATGCCACTCATATCAATAAACCCCATGTATTTTGATGCACTTTTTGATTTAGTAAATCTGATAATTATGAATTACATGTTTTGATGCACGGATGGGAAAGACTGGATTTTTTTTTTTCCATTTTCTATGGACTCTGCTCAACTATTTCTGTCAAAAAAAAAACAACTACACTACATTTTCTCTTTTTCCTTTTATGGTCCACGCAGGACAAACCTCAATCAGAAATCTAAATTGGCAAAGAAAAATATGATGGGTGTAACTGAAGTTTGGACCCCTTCTTGATAAAGTGAATAAAAACAGTCTCCAACAACAGCATCAACAAATAGCAAGAAAACACTTTAAAGTTTCACTCAGTCATGGACACAGTAGCAGAAAGTTTTTTTTGTCACAGTGCAGCTATAATCAATAAATTCACATAGAAAAAAACTTCAACAGCACAGTTTTGAAGGCTGTGTCCCAGTGCATTGAAAGCAATGAGCTGAAAGCTGTAAAAGTGTGTGTGTGTCCTCAGTATTCAGTTTCCGTTGTCCATCACTCAAGAGTCATAACTGACCTCAGGAGGAGCAAAACAGTTCAGACTTATTCACAAAAGTCCCTGAGAGGTCAGATCTTTCCAAGGAGCTCCATGACAGCAATGGTGGTGCTTTGACCAAAAATAAAGGCTCCACAGATCAGGGTAACTGCTCCCCAAATGGTAAGGGTGATTCTGGAAAGAATTGAAAAGAAAAGAAAAAAAACTACATCAGTATACACAAAGTTTACATCTCATGACAGAATATCCACATCTGGGTAGAGAAAACTATTAAACATGATCAAGACAAAAATAGGTCAGTGTTGCAACTGTGACCTATGTGGATCTTAACTATGTTACATAACTACAAACCTTCAATTACATTAAGATGCTCATGTATGTAAAAAATACTGGCAATCAACTCATGTCTAGTTGTGGTTAATTTTAGAAGTGTATTAAGAATTTGTATTATCCACAAAATGTTCTGCAAGTATTTCTCTTGCCAGCATAAGGTTATATTAAATCTTAGAAATTAAATATGATTTAATTTAACTAAATATGACATTTTATAAATGTCATATTTATTAATATAATTAAATTGTATTAAATTTCACTACAGACCACTGTAGAGACCAATAAGTAGACTCAAAGCTTTGGATTTATGTTCATCTTCCTCCTTCATAGCCATGCGATTTGGATCACAACTAGAAGATCAAGATCCAATTTCTCCTGACGCATTACACTGGGAGGAGCCTCTGGGGCTGACCCGGAACTCGCTGGAGGGACTATCATATCCCATGAGGCCAGAAACAACTTGGGACGTTTAAAGAATGAGCTAGAAAGTGCTGAGGAGGGCTATCCGGGATGCCCTTCTGGACCTGTTACCACGGCAACCCAATAGGTATAAAACAGTGGATGATTGTTTAAAAATATTAAGTTTAATATTCATCAATCACTTGAGAAGAAATTGTCTGTACTGTAATGCAAGTGTTTTTCAAGAATAAAACGATGTCACCTGAATTTTACAGCATTTAACTTCAGTCTTGAGGGGGAGGATTGCAAAACATGGGACATTTAAAATATTTTAAAATATCTTCACACATACACAGACCAAAATACTGCAAATAAAGTATTGTTTTTCTATAGTATTGCCACATTTATCTTCATATATGTAAACTTTTTTTTTTACCTATTAGGTGCTTAAGGTAAAAAAAAAAAAGATTTTTGGTATTTATTTTCTTTTGCAGACAAGCTGAACCAATTCATTGAGGCTCGTAGAAATTAAGCAATAATAAGAATACAAAAAGAGCTAAACAAACTGAAACCATAATTTTTTGGATAGTAAGAAATAAATACTGATGTATTAACTGGTTGTCCCTCTACTCTAGATGTTGGCACTTTCTTTTGTTTACTGGTTTTAGCTCTGCTTTGGGTTTGCACAGAGATAATCAAATTATGTTGACTCACTACAGGGAATTTAAAAAAAAAAAAAAACAGCTGCTTAAGCAGATGAGTAATTCAGATTAATTCACAGTTAAATTCATTAACATTTAGATGAAGCTTGTCCTCACCTGGTCTTGCAGGATACTGGCTCAGATTGCATGGCAAACATCAAACAGAGTCCTGTAGAAACAAACACACACACTCTTTAACAGAACAGCAACTGGTTTTATTGAACGTCCCTACATGACAAGATCTCTACCTGGGAATATAAAGATGAAAAAGGCACTGATTCCTCCAATGACACTGATAACTTTACTGATGTCTGGTACAAACACAGCAATGAGTAGCGTCATCATTATCCACACAATCGTCAGAACCCATCGGCTGCGACATTCAAACTTCACCATCAGCGCCTCGTCCCGTCTCCTCCACCGACTCAGCAGAGGGTCCTGAATCACTGATCTGATGTGTTCAAAACGCAATGCAGCCAAACACAACATTAAAATACATAATGAGACTCGAAAGACACAATAGAATGTGTACAGCACAGAGAAGTAAGATTAAGTTTGGAGAATCGCAGAGAAAAGAAGCCGCTAATCTGCTGAAGGGCCATCTCTCTGGATTAGAGAACGGCCCCAAAATAGAGAAACTATCCAGTAAGTAATAATTGTATGGACAGGAAATTCCTGGTTGAAATGATAGCCAAAAGAGGCTTACACTGGTTTTAAAAGCAACATGGCTGACCTGCCCAGCAACACGATGATGGGATAGATGGTGATGATTGAGACTCCAAACAGCAGTCTGGCAACGAGCATGAGTTTGTCATGACTGGAGTACGACATTAAAATATCCGGAGCCACAGTCTTTCCAAATGTCAGGTATCCGTAAACCCCTATAGCAAAAACCAAAGAACGATGCCTCTGTAAGTTCACTGTTGTGTTATGGGGGGAAAAATCATCACACAGGTGAAACAGAAGGTGGTCTGACCTGTGAGTGAGTAAATAATGAGACAGATAATCATCGCGACCACAGAGACGAAGGCCCAGTGAGAAAGCCGCTGGTTCTCCATGCTGCTGTAGATGGCGATGGAAGCCTCATGGCACTGCAAGAAGAGAAACTCCTCTTATGTTGAACAATCAGTTGAAAAGGTTACAAGTCGCAATAACTAGAATGAACATCCACATTTGGTTTCTCTTTTTAAATCTATCTGCAAAAGAGTTGAACTGAATGACAAAACTCCCCAGCATGTCAAACTAAAATTAAATTCAGTCTACAGTAGCAGCTGGTGTCCCTTTATGGCAGAGAGAAATTGCTTGACCATGTTTTTATTCAAAAGACCTTTTCTTCAAGTAAGCAATAAAGTTTAATTAGCCCTTGTCCACTCTGTAGTGAAAGTTCATGCTGAAACATTGTAAATTAATTGCCAACCTTTAATACAATGCAGTTTAGATATGATATTTGGCTCTGTAACCTAAGCTATCACACAATTGAATGCATGACTATAATACACTACACTCGATGTTATTAAATCCAGCATAATAAGAAACAGTTTTAAGTCAAAAACCTGGGGCACTGGTTTCTTTCCACTAGAGACATAACTTGTAGATCATCATATGAAACTATGTTGCTGATGTGATTCCAGCATGAAGTCAAGAGTTAAAGGAAAGCTCAGAGTTCAGCAACGTCTCAGAGTTAAGTCATCAAGATTTCAGGATTCTCACTCCTGTCCCGGCTGCCGTCCCTTCCCCTTCAATCAGGACCTCATCAGCTCTCTTTTCAACCCTCTGCACAGAATTCACTCACCCCGACAGAGTGTTGGTGTGAGAAGAAATGTATCAATCCAGTTGCACTTTCCTTTGGGTTTATTAGATCCTACTGACAGCAGCCTTCAGGGGTTACAAGGGCAAGCTGGGCAGTTGCACATAAATCAGTCCTACTTCAGACTGACAGAATGAGCTCCGAGCTCACACTCTGCAATATTAAACATTACAAAGTTGACAGAGAAGGTCAACCTGCTAACCTTACTCTGTATGGAAACACTTTTTCTGAGAAAGCTCAAACTTCCAAATCAATACACACGATTTAAACCAACTTCTTTACTGAAATACAGAACACACAGTTGCACAGAGTGATCCACAGTTTTGCAATACCCTGATGCTGACATGTGAAACCAGTCTCAAATAGTTCAAAAAAAAAAAACTAAAGCAAATTGTTGAACTCACCTGGAAACCAAAGCAGATGGTTGGGATCACGCTGAACATCGATTCCCAGGCGCCAGTCCTGTGGACACATCAACACTTTATCTGGAGTTTCTGTTTCAATCAGCACATCTAATGATGTTCCTCCCCACAGCCATTCATCATCCTACACTTGTCCTTACTCAATCTTTAAAAACCAAGTATAACTATCTGAAGAAATCCAGAATCTCATTCTTTGAGTCATCATATCTCCTGCTTTGCCTTTTGGTTCAGCTCTTTCTCTACCTCAACAAACCTGAGCACCACCTGCATTACGGGAGAAAAAGCCCCAATCCATCTGCCCATCTCTCACTCCATCCTACCAAAACTCATAAAGTTTTGGAACTTAGCAGGAGCAGGCCTTTTTGTGATCAAGATCTATGGTCACATGCTGTGAAATGCTCCAAACCACACTGAAAATCATGATCCAAAGAAACCAACAGAGCTGCATAATCAGTAAAAAGCAAAGATGAAACCCTGAAGTTCCCAAACCAGACAGCCTCCTCTCAACGACTAAACCTTGAGATCCCATCCATGAACACAAACGGGATCAGTGACATAGGACAATCTTAGCAGAGTCCTTCCTGCACTGCATTTAGTAATATTTCACAACTGAAATAAAGCTCAATGTAATGGACAAGTAAGTCAGTGATAGTTTAAACAGTGATGTCACATTTAGATTCTAAAGAGATTTATGGTAAAACAAGTTAAAGATAGATCAAATAATGGATGTGTTTCACATACCCACTGGAGTAGAAAGGGCTTCTGTGATCTGGAACAGTCGGCATGGTGAAGTACTTTATGATTATGGATATAGTCAGGTAGGTTGCAGCTAGCGTACCCAGAACACTAGGAGAGGACCAAGAAAAACAGTTTTAGACTGACCATACTGCATTAGGGCATCCTTTGTTAATTATTTACATCGTTTCAGTTGGTAACTGTTGTTTGAGCCACATCTGTGGTCCTATGGAAAAGAAAATTACTTAAAAAGGCGATAAATTACACAACCTGGTGTATTTTTGGATGGTGATCTCCTTGGGGATGGACATTGGTATGATGAGGAAGAAGCAGAGCAGAACCAGGACAAATCGGTGGTCAGTGTAGAAGTGATAGGGCATCTCAGATTTTGGCAGAGCAGTCACCAGCTCATAAAGTGTGTTGCACACTAAAGGACAGAAACCAGATACAAAAACAAAAGTTTAGGATGCATATTTCATTAATATGTTTATTTTGAGTCTCTGTTACGCATGAGTAACAGTTGCTTAAATTATGTGAGACAAAATATCTATTTTATTATCTTAATAATTTTAAATTTCTCTTAGGTTGTTATTTCATTGTGCCTGGGCAAATATAGGCTGTACTCAAGAATTATGATTAATTCTGAACACTCCATCTGGTCCAACTAAAGAGGGCACAAAAAGTCATTAAATCACAAGAAAGTTGTATTCAATGTGATAATCTGAAGGAAGTGATGATACCTCTGTCATCCTCAAGCAAGTTAGATTGGCATCATTTTAAAAAATATTGTGAAAATGTTTAATATTCTTTATCAGTAATCATCAAGATTATAAGAAACAAAGACTTGGTATAGATCTTTGCGTGATGATTCTGTATAATATACGAGTTTCACTCTTTTGAGATGAATGGCAGGAAATATTTGCACTTTTGTATTTTGCAGCCATCTAAATAAATTAGGATGTACCTGTAATATCAGTGAAAAATATTTAACTTTTCCCCATTTTAAAATTTTCTTTTATATGTGCTTACTCCAGAAGCATACATTTTTATCACTGCATAGTCTTAACTTGAGGGAACTTTAACTTGATTGGAAATCTATTAAACTTGACCAAATGAACACAGTGATATGACACACCAATTGTCAATAGAAGACATTAAAAAAAAAAAAAGCAGCCTGAGTGGAAATGCATGTTGTCACACAACAAAGTTTACTGATCTCTGTACCTTTCTGACAAAATTGTAGATGACAATGGTCCAAAAAAAATGCAATTTACATCACATTTGTGAAATTCTGCTTACATCCACAAGGACGAAACAGAGCAACATCTCTTCAAAAAGTGAGAAGGGTTATTTTTGGCCATTTCCTTTTGTAATACAGCTGGTACTGACAAAAACTTAAAACAGTCTAGTTGACCATGAATAGTGCTAATTAGGAAATTATTTGTAAGATATGCTGCAATATTAAATACCACTTTAAAAAAATGACTTAAATCAAGACTGTCACGAAACTGACGAGAGTTGAATTACTTATTGGAAAATCAACTATAGGTGTAAGATTTGTGAAAAATAAATCATGTAATAGAAAAATATTTACGCATAACTTGTAATGTGGTGACGAAAGCCTTCCAGATAAATCACAATATCAGAGCTGGCATTAGCCACTCGGGTGCCCTAAGAGCCGCATGTAAAAAGATGCTTTGCTACGTTTTTTGGTATATAGCAATAAAACACAAGAGTTTTTTTTTTTACTGTTTCTTTTCCTCTCAGTGGAAGCTGAGCAACTTTCACTGCTGCTCTGGAACAGCAGCAAGTAGAAGGAGAGGAGGACAGGATGAGAGAGAGAGGCACAAAAACACAGACAGACATCAAACTTTAACAGAGATGTCTGGGACAGATGTGAAAAAAATAAAAATTAACAAAGGTTTTGATCTTTATGTAACTATGCAAAAGGGTTTACCGTTTTCTGATTTCTTTGATGGACAAATATGTTTGTGTGGAGATTAACAGAAAATTTTTAAAAGAGAGGGAATAATAATTTTAAATACTAAAATTGTGAGATTTTTGTTTTGGATGGAATGTTCTACTTATTTAAAACAATAACGCTGAAACAATTAAATACTTTGAAAAAAAATTATTAAATGTTCTGCTCAAACACAGCACTTTGTTACAGCTATAAAACTTGAACAATAGTAAATGTAAATAACTTTGACTATTGATTTGTTGAATTGTTTTCATTTACTCCATAATTACACACATTTTGGGTTATTAAATACAGTTAGAATGGAACAAGTGCAATTTCAGAAAAATAAAAATGGAAAGAGGGGAGTTTGGGAAATAAAAATAAAACAGAATTTTATGAAGCCCAAGTCTCATCTTTTCCTCAAGCTAATTTGTCACTTTAATATTGCTTGACTACTTACATGTTTTACGCAAATATGCTGCTATATTTACTATAATAATCCTGACTTTTCACAACTTCTGTCCCCGGAGAACTGGTACCCTACAAGAAGTTCCTGATCCACATTGGCCGAGCGTCAGCACTGGCTACAATTTATTATAAATCAATAATAAGCCGATATGCAGTCATATACAGTCCTAAAAGAATGTAATTATCTCACCAAGTATGAATACAATTGTCACCAAACTTAAAGAATAACACCCATCTGGAGAAAGGCAACAAACATTAGTTGCTAATGTTTGTGCTAATCAAATACTAATCAAAGTGCAGACCTAAACACACAATCATTACTCACACTTTTCCAGCTGGTCATTCACTACGACCAGAAAGGCCACAGAGATCATGAAAAGGTTGAAGATGAAGCAGATCTCACACAGCTGACCAATGGCCGTGCCGCAAAGCTCCTTCACCACCGCCTGATAGGTGTGTTGACGACTGATAGAGGAGGAATAGCCCAGAATGATCAGGCCACTGATCAGGAACACGAGCGAGATCTGAGGACAGAAACACATGACTGCAACTCTTGACTTTTGAGGGATTTGTTTTTATCTGCATTCACCAACAATGACGCAATGTCATGTTTTTGAAAACATTAAAGATATCATGATTTGAATAGTCAAATTACTCACATTCTTGATCATCCATAGTTTTCAGAAAGTTTGCTTTTTTTTTATTTGCAGAGGCAAATTAAGATTAATGATTTTTATGTCTTGTCGAGCTATAGAGAAGTTTACTGTAAACAATATACGCATGTAAAAGGCATCTTTAGATTAAAAACCAACTGTTGCTATGTTTAGGTGCATCTATAACACTTAATCTACATCTGTTTTGTTAACATTACATCTCATACTAACTAGCTATAAATAGCATCTAACACTAAACAAATTAAACTGTTAAGCACTGGGCACCTCTGCAATATTTAGCAGTCAGGCAAGCATAAATCACTCTAATGAAGCAACAAAACGATGTAATAATGCTGATAACCGGTACATACATCTGTCTCCAGATACCTGTGGTATATTATAGTATGGCAAATTGTTTCATGTCTGTTCAGATAAGCAGCCAGAATACTTAAGAGCAATAAGGTAGAGCTTGCCTTGCTAAAACCTGTTAGTTTTTTGCTGTAAAAAGATCTCTTGTCGTATTTAAGCCCCCTTTGCAGTCACATACCAGTACACCATCGGAGATCAAATGTGTGTTAAACAGACAAAGTTGCCTGAAATCGAAACAGAAGTCAAGACAGGCATAGTATCTGAACACTTCTTTATTTTGTATTAGCTTTTTGGAATGTAAGGGAAATTGGTTGCAGTATTTATCAGAGTATTGACCCCCCTGCCCCAAGAACTGATTTCAATAGGGGTCACACCTGTTTCAAAGATAAGGCTAATATGCCGGAACAATTTTTTTAAGCCATTCAAAACAGATTTCCAAACTTAGTCCTTTAGAGGTAAAGTTTGTAGATGATGAAATCACTTCAATATTCTGTTCTGTACATAAAGATTTAATCCTGTTGCATTAAATTAAATTGAGAGACAATAGCACTTCATCTTCTTATACAAAGAAGTCAAATTATTACCAAACAACTTTGTTTAATTTTTTAGACTCTCTGATATCTTCAATAAATTAATAACACCCTTATTTCAAACACAGCGACACTAAATATTAACTGCTAAGTACAATATATGTGTAATTTAAAATTTCGTGTTCAATGTAAAGAACATTTATATTGAACGCAATATATAATACTTTTGCAAGTCAAACAAGTTTGAAGGACAGCCAAAATAAAGCAAAATATGTACTTCATTTTGAATGCAGAGCTTAGATTTAAAGTAGTTTAGCAGTTCAAGGTTAATAAATAATAATTTTTCACCCTCACATCTTTAAGGACGGCTATTTATTCCCAAAAAGAGCAAAGAATCCAAGATTTTTTTTTATTTTTTTTTACAAGAACAGCCACTTTTAAAACTGTAACCTGGGATAAGAGTAGAGTTTTCATTTAGTCCACAATAAAGATAAATACAGTTCAAGAATAAAGGTATTCATGTCCAATCCGCACATTAATCTCTTTGTATTGTCGAACAAACTTAAAACATAGAGTCAGAAAAACTCCTTAAGGAAATTAAATAGAGCTGAAGTCAGAGCTAAAGACATCTCAGGTGAAACAAATCAGGTTAATTTACCTACAATTCTGCATCAAAAATTCCAAATATCAATAAACGTCACCCCATGTAGAGATAAATATTACTTTTTCACTAATGTGTTCTTTCTAACCCTTTAATGCAACACTTTTTATTTTTTTCTTTTAAAATGAGAGCGCTCTCACCAGCTCCACGGTGACCGCGCTCCGAACGCCCCCGGCTCTAGCGAACGCCCAGGGGAAGTTCAGCAGACCGGCGCCCAAAGCGGACTTCAGCATGATGAAGACGGCTCCCATGGAGCCCAGCCGGGGCCCCACGTCGAGCGGTGGCTTGGCAGAGGTTGAGGCCAGCAGGCTGATGCTTTCCCTAGCTAATTCTTCCATGCTGGGGTCGGCAGAAAAATCACAGCGAGATTCGGAGAACCGAGCGGCACACTGAGCACCGACGGCCGCCCACTGAACCAGGTGAGCCCGGGATAGAGGGGAGGGTCGGTCTGTAGGACCGCTGCTGCCTTCAGGGACTGCTCGGAAGCAACTGAGATGCACTGAATTTTAATTTTTGACTTTTTTTTGTTAAACAACATCTCATGTATATGATTTTAAGATGCTATGCTCTTGATTTATTTTGTTCAATAAGTGATAAATTAATCGTTTGAGTTAAGAACTACTAGACATTCTAAAAGGGTCATCAAGGGCAACAAAGCAAGCTTAATGCACACAAAGTAATTTAATTAGTTCATTATATTACTAATTACTGTCAGCAAATAAACAAAGAACTAATCAAAGATGACAATTACACTTATTTTTGTAATATTTATCTTCTCTAGTTATATTCTTTATTTCAATACTCTAATGGAGAACATCTGCTACACCAGGGTATAAGTATTCTAGTATTTTAGATTTTTACTTTTGTAATTTTGATGTATAGTGGGATTCACTAATACTTTTAAAATAATATCCCGTTTGTAAGTAGTTCTATCTCAAGAAAAGTTACCCACAGAGGCGGTTGGCTACGGTTGTCTTTTGGAGATGGGCCAAAAAGTCCCAGTTTTTTCCCCAACATGGATTATGTTTCATTAGAACATAAGCCATGCTGTCTCAAAGTTTTGAGAGATTGTCCAAAGAGCAGATTTGGGTCAAATCTGCTCTTTAAGACATGATTTTTTTGGGTACTTTTTTCCTGACCGATACTTGTGCAATTAAATGATTTTGGTTATTTGTATGTAAGATATATGTCACATTAAAGGTTGGGGTAAGCTTTGAAAATATTTATTTGTCTCCTAGCATAGGTGGTCACACATTTCATAACAACCAGCTGAAATTGGACTTGGGTGTAATCCAACTAAAAGCTGTTTTTATGATTTTGACATTGGTCAAAATCATAAAAAGCTTTTCTGAACTCAGTCAACTAGAAACACGTTACGCTCAAGGAAACATGGAGGTGGGCTAATCCAAAGACATGTGAGGAGGTGGGATTGGAGGAGAAGCAGGGGTGCAAGATGCAGAGTGGTACAGCACAACCACAGAACTTAAAATATTTCACCATGATTCTTCCAGGTGACCTGACTGGCCAAACAGGAAGTCCCCTAAATCTGGGAACATTGCAGGGAAAGAGTACATGTGACCTCCTCTCACCACCAGCTTTCCCAAATCTTGTTAGCGCATCTAGCCATCTCTGAGGTCATTTACCAGTTTCCCAAGGTTCCAAGAGAGATTAGCTTCAGAGCGGGGCCATCAACAAAGAGGACAGGTGACAGATTCACAGGCTGATCTCACCGATTAGACTCAGATAAAGAGCCTAAGCTGAGAGCCTGGAGCACCTCTGATGAAATCAGCCTGCATCACTGATTCCAGCCCATAATCAATCCCAACTCCAAGACTGGGATGGATTTGTCTGTTCAATATGAAATTACTCCTCAGAAGGGAATGCAGTTATTTCTTCTCAGCACAGACCAGAAAATGTGTGTCAATTAGCAGCAAGGTGAAAAGGAATTTCACATGGTAAATCTCATCTTTTTAATCAGTCTTTCACTCTGGAAAACTGCTAAAATAGTTTTTCATCACTTCTTCATGACACCAACAGTGAAGCAAAGTCTAAATGTTCAAGAAATATTAATTATGACAGCAGCTCCTCAGCAAATCACTAATTTCTCAATCCAGCTGGGACTTGATTGGAGTTAAACATGTTATCATCGGTGCTCCCACTCAGACATTGGTTGAAGCTAAATGTCACCCTACTTTTTTTTTTTCCTTTTGCTCATTGCCAGTGATTAATAAATCCTTTTGTTTTTTGAGGTTTAGACACACACTAAAATAACATAAGTTAATAATCACAAACATATGGGCTCCAAACTATTTATAGTAAACTGCCATCGTAAAAAATAAATCACAGCCTCGTTAAGGGTTCTGCGTATCAGGACATTTTTAAAAATACATCTGGTCTTCAGTAAAAATTAAATGATTAAAAATATTGGATCTCAAGTGTACAAAAACACACAACATATTCCATACCATCATTTATTAGGCATAAAAAGCTAACATTGAAAGGCTGTGTGTGTGAAAAGTTTAACTGCACCCTGTTACCATGGGATTTAAGTTAGATTAACAGCAATGGCTGAATTGCCTCCTCTGTATTTTATCTAGTTTTTCAGAGGGCCAGTCATAAATCAGTCATTTGATTCAAATGTGTTGGACCAAGGACACATTTAGCTCGAGGCCTGGATTTGAAGACCTCAGCCACAGACCTCTCCCTTGTGATTAAGTCTGACAGTGAAACAAAAACACAATGCTTTTGATGATGCTTTTTGTTTTATTGATGCAATATCTGACCAAGTCTGTTGAAGACACTGGAGTCCAAAAGGGAGGATTTCAACAGAAAGCCTGACCAGATGTATTGACTGTATAAAATATAAAAACAACAGTGATGTTCAACAGATAGGGACAGGACTTAGGAAAAACAGGGTCAGGCAATTTTATCCTGTTCGTGTGCCAACTATTTAAAGAGTTACTGACAAGTGTAACACACATGTTTTAGGGTAAGAACAAATTCAATAAATATAAAAGTAAGATATTTTACTTATAAAGAACCCATTTGGTCAAAGAAGAGGAAAGGAAATGTTGACACAATGTGTACTTGGACTGTAGCTGGACCTTTGGGGCCCAGACTTGGGTTTTGTCTGACACTGTTCATTGGTCCACAAATACACACCAACACCAGCCTTAAACGGACAAGAGGCACAAAAAATTTTTTTAAAAATGTTTCCAGGAGATGTCGGACGTCAATTAATGTCCAGCGAGCTTTAAAAAGCAGTCCAACAGTCTGCCCAATCAGTTCAACTCCACTGACTTATCTCTTCAACGTCTCAGTTCTGGAGTTGGGCCCAGCTGTTCGGCAACAGTACAAACATGCAGTCACACAGTGGGGTTTTTCCCAGCTGTCGCGGTCTGCTGCTGGAGGTATGTGGGCCGTTTGATCCGGGGTTTCCTGCGCTTCGGTTTGCTCTTGGCTTTAGTGAGCTGAACCACGAAAAATGACAGAACAACCATCGCTCCCAGGAAGGCGAACACGGGGATGGTCTGACCAACTTCTTGGTTGTAGCGACCCGGCATTATCCCTAAAGGGAAAGAGAGTAAATGCCATAAACAGCTTTGTCCAGTACAGGTGCATCTCCGACAAGGATATCAAATGCATTTCTGTAATTCAATTGAAAAAGTGAAACATAGATTCTTTTAAACACAACTATTTCCACCACAATTTTCCCCTCAATTTCTTATTACAATGAATGAAGTACTCTGAAGAACCAGTTTCTTTGGCAATGCTATTTTGTGTCTCACCCTCCTAGTGGAGGTGGTCAATGACCATTTGCCAAACATTTGTCAAGTCAGCAGTCTTCCTTAATTGTGTCTTAAAAATCAGTCTCATGTAATCTTATATCCTGAGAAGCTGCATAATGGGTTTTTATTCACTGTAACTCATAATCAACAAAAAATAACAAATAAGTATGTTACAAAGCTATGGCTTTCACTTTTTACTTTTAATTATTAAAATAAATTACATTTCTTTAATATTTTAATTTATTAAGAAACCGTTTAAAATTTTTGTACCTCATTACAGTAAGTTTTTCATTTATTCCATTTAATATTGACATGTAAGTAAATTGAAAAATATGACTTCTGATTTTTTAACAAAGTATTTTCCAAAAGATTTCTTCTTAGTCAACTCAGTTTCGCTCTTGAAGCAAACTAATGTAGCTCTGGCAGCATGATTGGGAGCAACATCTTCTTGCTGGATGTCATACTGTATATTTTTTATGTCAGCAGTTGTTTACAACTGAACTTATGCAAATCGCATGAGCAGAAATAGACATTTACTTAAATAAACTTAAACCAAATTCATTCAAAAGAGTAAACGGTTAGCCGACTAACACAATGGCTGCCTTTTGTTCTTCTATTCAGAGATGAATTCAGCAAAACTTTCATTTCAGAAAGCTGACAGTAAAAACTTGTTGAGCTCTGTTACCTCCTGGGATGTCCCAGGCCCCACTCTCCCCAGGGGACAGGGGTCGGACCTGGGGACGGTATGCCTTCATGTTAGGCAGAGTCACTTTGTCCAGATCCACTGAGAGAAGCTTCTGGTGCTTCCAAAGGTTACTGGTGGAGAGGAGAAACATGAAGATAGCAGCAAAGAGTGAGTGTCTAACATTTTAAAAGGAGGCAGCATGTTCTGCTGCAGTAGATCCTATTTTTGTTCATCAGCTCTGTTCAAAGTTTGGATAAACAACACGTTTTAATTCATTTTGGAAGCTTCAATGCATCATTCAGTCATTTAAAGAATCATTCCTACTTTACATATCCTGCTCTCATAAATAATCTCATCAAAGGAGGAAAAACCGACACCCATAAATTGTTAAAATAACATTATAGATACATGAAATGTAAACTAAATTGGACTTGGTTTCACCTGGGGGCCGTCTCATTGAGTGGCTGTGGCTTTGCCCAGGATAGGTGGGGACACGCTGGTAGGGGGCGTGGCTTGGGGTCGCCCAGGTGAGCCTCCAGAACCTTGGAGTAACGGTACAGGTGGTTCCCTGAAAAATACAAGTAATGTTTAATTATACCTACAAAAGCAAACAGACAGAGAAAGAAGATGTGGGGTTTTTGTCAGGGACAGTCACATCTGAGATTCTTGTCTAAACTAAACATTTATGTCTAACCAGTTAGATTCAGTGGACAAATTTATGGAACATTATTAAAATACGAACTAAAAACGAATGACTAAATAGGCAACCATCTCCTTAATGGAGATGAGCATGTGATTGAAAAAATTATCTAATTTAATCCAATAACAAAAATATGTCAAAATTATAGCTATGCAAACACACCATTTTAATTTATTCAAATATGATTATTTTTTATTGCATCAGCTGGAACTTTGCAAAAAGGACTTAAAAGATGGCCACCCTTATCCAATTTAGCCTTGGAGTTTGTTTCAGTGAAATTATTTTCAAAAATTTCAAATTTAACAGACTGTAATGAAAAAGTAAAAGAAGTATTTCAGTGTCAGTAATCGATTTCCCCCAAGACTTCAGATCTTGAAGATTTCACATGAAAGCAGACATTTGTGCTTCAATAATGACATGGAGCTGTTTGAAAGATCATTTCCAATGAGATTTTGCTTCCTTAAAGATATGTTGTGGAGGAGACGTTGAGCTGGGGTATCCCTCTCACCTTCCAGTCTCTGGGGCAGTGGCCGCTCTGCACCTGCAGGAGGCGCCACTCTGCTGTGGGAGTGGCTGAGGCTGGGAGGAGTCATACTGTAAGAAGTATACTGCAGCAGAGCGTCCAGCAACCAGAAACAGTCTGAGGAACAGGCAAGACGCAAAAACATGAACAAGAAGTTCCAGGTGTGTGAAAACAGATAAGAGATGAGAGATTTCACCTTTTTGTCTGTGACTGTCGTCAATACAGTTTGAGTCTCCATACAGAGCGATCCGACCTCCCCCCTCTGAAGGGGTTTGGTACAGTCCCAGGATGGGAACTCCCTCCACCACAGCAGTTTCCTGCTTCAATACTTCCAGACCTGCACAGCGACACACACACTGCGGGGTTTTTTTTTTCTTTTTTTATCTGACACACAGATTAAAATGCTTGTCTGACTGTATATGGCTGCCCGCCAGCTCCCTGCTACACAGAGCTGTCTGACAGCCTTTAAACTTTAAGGGGGATCCTGGTACCTTGATCTTTCAGGTTCTTGGCAATTACAATTCCATCTTCTGGGAAACGGGCAATGCTGCAGCCTGAGGCGTAGTACACTGCAAGAAAGCCAGAGACAAAAGCTTTATTTATTTTCTGTGCCAATAGGGCCTCACAGTGCAAGACCAGAGGACTCTATAAAATCTTACTGTCATGATCAGCTAGGGTGAAGTCCCCCTCATACAGCCCGTCACTGAAAGCCATCCCCCAGACTGAGATCAGGTCGTTCAAGGCTGGCACATTAGCGCCCCCTGTGTCTGGCATCCACCACTGTCTGCAGGTTGCAGCAAGAAGATACTTCAGGTTTTCAAATTAAAGCATCAAAAAAACTTTAAAAGTCTGATGTAAGTCATAATTGTTGATACTAAAGTCCTGTAAATAGCTACATTGATAAACATCTAATGTTTTCTCACCATCTCTGTAGGCAACTGTGAATAAGATGATTTAAAATGCAATAACAAGGCCAATTTCATATTAAAACAAAGCCACCAGTCACAATATTTTAAAGCCATGAAGTTTGTATTTAAATGCATATATTACTTTAAATCTCTGGTAGGATCTAAATGGAGCAGCTGAGTAATGGTTATCTGCATGAGGAGCTAAGAATTGGAGAAGCCGTGATGTACGACATCTATTACAGAGAACAAACACATAAATAAAACCACAGGGAGGCAACCTGTGACACAGCAAGCTGCGCCACACAGTTCATCTTGGGAGTGCTATCACACGATAAAACTCTAAGTGAACGTAATTGTAAGGTAATAGGACTTTCATCACTGAAGTGCTGAATAATGGAGTGACAGGACACATTGCCCATTTCACAGACCTACCGACTGAACTGAGATGGAGGCATTCTGCTGTTGATGCTAAACTATTTCAGCACAGACATACTTGAAAATGTTCACATTATGAGCTGTGCAAACAAACACAGACAGATATAAACTGTTGGACTATTGGGTGAAATTACTGCAATTTGTTTCCATAATACTGAGAACATTATGTGCATCATTATGTGTATCTGTTCAGCCTTTTAGGTTGTTTTGCGTCCACTTAAACAAGCATGTACCAGAGCTTTAATCGAATCATAATCCGCAATATGCTAATAACACATAGTCCACAAAAAACAGAACATTAGGGACATAAAAAACACAAAAACAACCTTTTCAACAAGAGATAAACTGGAACCTCTGTTAACACTGGAAAAACTGTGCTATCTGTTTTCAGCTATGGTAAAAAGATGAAGAAACAATAAAAAAGTGTGAAAAAGATACAAATAAAACATCATAATATGGTGTTATCTTTACTGATATCAAATGGTGATTTCTAACATGATGTACAAGGCAACAAGAACTCATCGCAATGCATTTTTCCCTTCCATAAATATGCAACAGATGTGAGTTTGTACCAAACACTTCACTGAAAGAAAAATGATCTAATGTCACTCAAAGTAGGTATCTACTGTTATTGTATGAGCCACACCTTTTCAATGATATGTTTTATGATCGACCTGATTTTGAGAGAGTGATAACTGCAGCACAATGCCAACAGAGGCAATTAAATTACTCATAAATCAGTCACTAAATGTGTAGTTAGGCGTTAAATAACTTGTGACAGAGTTGTATGATTCCCAAGTTGTTACCTGGTGTTTTCATCGTAGAACTTGACCTTCCTCATCACCGAGGTGTTGTACCAGTCGCTGAAGATGATGAGCGACAGGCCGTTGTCAATGTCTCTCCTCAGCTTGGTGATCTCTTCAGGAAAATACTCTTCCTCACTGTCCACCATTAACAGTGTGCCTACAGCAAACAAGAAATATCACCCTTAAATCCTTTAGAATAAAAAATATATATATATGCATCTTAAAAAAATGTGCAAGCAGAAGAGTCGTTTTCAATTGGATGTCCCAGTTTTAATATTCATTAGGAAATCTGTCCAAATAAAACCCAAGAAAAAACATCCAAAAATGGTTAATCTATATTTTCGCACAGGTTGAGTTTCTATGTTCGTACCATACTGGCTGGCGTCGAAGCATGTCAGAGGTGCTCCCAGCACTTCCACAAAGTAGCCCATGCTCCTCAGATGCTGGTACATGTCCCTGAAGTTGGTGTGGATGTGATCCCCATTCCTGGAACCAGAATAATATCCACTAACCTTTAACCAAGTTGATTTACAGGAACAATCCAATAAAAATCTCTCAGGAAAGATGATAAAGATGAAGCAACTTCTTTAAATGTGTACCAGTCCAGTGGGTCGTTCTTCATGCGGAGGTTGTCACGGGGAAAATAGCCAGGTGGGTAGCGCAGATTGTGGTACTGGTCCCACAGCACCCTCTTACTGCGAGGTGGAGTGGGCACAATCTTCACTTTTATGGGTAGCTTGACTGTAGACGTAAGCTCCCCTCCAACTTCTGACTGTGAAAAAGAAACAACATGAATAATTACAGCACATCCATACAGATGGACCCCTTTAAATGATCCATACTGGAGCTTTACAAAATATCTAAAAAAAATTATATAAAAGGGAAAGATCTAATGGAATACATTTCCTACACAAAAAAGAAGGAAAGAAAGCTATTGGGGGCTAATGAAAGGACTACTGACTGCAAAACTAAAATAGCTAACAATAATTTCATAAATACATAAAGTACTAGTATATATCTTAACTAAATAATTTGAAGCTGGAACTCAGCTCATGTGGGAGTTGTTTACTGTAGTGTTTTTCCTCTGACTTACATCATTCTCTGCAGGAGAGGCGACTGTGACCATCACATGACCTTGAGCAATGCCCTCCCACGATGCAGCTTTCTTGGCCACAGAGATGGACACGGCCAGGTAACCGGCCCACGGCCACAGCACAGGTGAGTATGAGACAGCCACGTCGATGTTGTCACCGTTCTGAGGCAGGTACGGCTGCCAGATGGGCTGAACAGAATTAAGCAACATTTACTGGCAGGGCTTAAAGGGAGGATGCTCATTTAATCTATGAGTTCATTACAAATATATAAAATAAACTAAACCAGAATGTAAGATCAGCATAGCCAGTTCAGAGTTAACATAAGGACCGTGATTCCCCTTTATTTACCATCTTGGATGCCTACCTTGTCGACGATCCTGCCCGTGACCCCCATGCCATTGAGGATGGTTACGTTAACAATGGTGGGCATTCCTCCATAGTAGATTGGCTGAGAGCAGTAAGGCCACATGTATGGACACTCTGTCAGGTCGATGTAGCTGGGAGAGAGACTAGGAAGAAACTTTATCAGTTAGACCAAACACAAGGCTGGAATCAAGCTGTGAAATAATATCTAACATCATGAGAGCAAAGATTAAATATGAGTTTTTTTTGTTTGTGTACAGGCAAACTGTTTCTCACACCAGTTACACACATACAAGAGGATTATAAGATTATTCCACATCCAGATCAGTTTCTACTGCTGATACTTACAGGGTAATGGCATAATAAAATTAAAACTTCTGTTTAAAACAAACTTTCCCTGCAGGTTCAATGTAAACATACAGTGTGCATAAAATTCAGCAAAGAGGACTCTAAAACCACTGGGTTGGTCTTTTTCAGAGTTACATCATCTTTGGGTGTGAGTGTTGTGTATAAAAACAACATGACTTCAACAGTTTCCTGCTCCCCATCTGTGCACAACCCTCTATTTCCTGCTTGTGTTATTTATTTTTTAGTCAATTCACACCGGTGTGCTCACCTGGCCTGAGGTCTGTAGCTGTTCAGGATCTGATATGCTCGGAGCAGGTCCAGTTTCCCGTGGCCCTGCTCAAACATGTTGACCCCGGGCAGCCTGCGAGCCGAGGCAATCAGAGCCTGCTTCATGGAGGCGGGGTTCACCAGCTCCCGGTGGTGGACGGTGCTGCAGGAGGAATCAGAACAGGCTGAGTTCTTGTGACTCTGCTGGTGTCGGATTCATCAGGTTGCAACTCAGACAGGAGAGTGTGTGTGGCTGTGATGTTTAACACAGCAATGTAAGCTGACAAACTGGCTCAGTAACGGCTCTGCAACAAGAGAGCTTTTCACTGTGTTGGGATGTGATACTGAAAGATGGAAAATAACACCCAAAAAACAATCAGCAGCGTGCCTCCGCACTCGTAAAGGATTACAAAACCAGAGATGATGATAAGGTTAAGTTTCAGCCATCTGCAATATATTGTGAAATGTTACACTGAGCTGACAATTCACACACTGTTTAAAACACTCTGCACAAGGATTCCTTGTAGAAAAAATCTGTTATGTTAGCAGAGGGAATCAGTTCTGGCAGCTTCTTTTTTGGTTTCTAACATTAATGATGATCTCTTTTGTCTCTGAGGAGAGAAATATCCCATTAACCACAATCATTGACACAAAATTTATTGGCTCTGTCAAAATCTGACATTTAGCTGTCAGAAACCAATTTCATCTCGCTTTCTGGCACATAAATGCCAAGCAACATTTCGTTTGCAAACAAAAACAAGAGCAAAGAACAATAACAAATCCACCTGAAGCAGACTGGGTCAAGAAAAGCTTTCCCAGTCCTTCACATGGAGAAACTGGAAACAAGTGGAATGGTTGATTGTTGGAGTTAATCATCTGCCCCAAGCAGAAATGTTCAACTTTCATAGTATGGTGTTCATGTGTGACGCAAAGATAAAGTGGTAGATGGATAGACCAATCAGGGCTCTGTACTTTGGATGTTTTTCTATGCCATTTTTTTTTTTCATTAAATGACATTTAGCAGGTGCAAGACGCAACCTGTTTTGCATCCTGCACCTGCTTGTGCTGTTGGCATTTTAAAAATCAACTTACAACATAATTATAATTCAGAAATGGAAAGCTCTAGCAGTGAATTCAGGCAGTACAACCTCTGTAACTCTCTCTTTAGAGATTGTTTGGGGGATGTAAAACTAAAATATTGTCAAGAAGACAGCTTTCTAACAGCATATTAATCTGACTTAAGAATCTCACCTGGCCAAAAGGGTGACAGCACCGGCGACCACAGGAGAGGCCACACTGGTACCAGACAACGAGCGGCATCCCTCCTTCAACCCTGAGCCTCGAACCCCTGAACCGTAGGTCACGATATCGGGTTTTACTCTGCCGTAACCCCCCGGAAGTTCCTGCACAAAGATACAATAATCAGACTGAACCCACTTCTGCATGGTACTAACTTTATAGAAAAATTGGCTGTGGACAAATTCTTTGGAGATCTCAATGTGTGTAACTTACCCAAGTTGTCATGCCTCTGGAGGAAAACCTGGCTATGTTGTCCTCAAAATCGATCCCTCCAACTCCAATCACATCCATCTGGTCAGCTGGATTGTTCAAGGTTCTGAAAGGTATCCCAAAATACATTTAAAAAGCTCAAGGGAGACTTTAAAGGTTAATATTAATAGCAGTTTCCACAAGCAGTGGAAACAAGGTCCTCATGTCAGAAATTAATCTGGGAACTGCTGACCAATTGCTAAGTAATTGGTTCCAGTGTTAGATCACAGCTGGCCAACGTTTAGCTTCTCTGATGGTACAGCATCTTTCTAAGATCCACTGAATCAGTATTAACCAGATCAAAATGGGATTCCTTCAAAGAAGCACCAGCTGTGTGGAAGCTGAAAAGATGAACGTACCCATACAGAGGTCCGTCGTTACCGATAGCAGAAACCATGATCACTTTGTTGGCAGTCAGCTCCCACACCTGGAAGTCAAACATACAAAACAATTGCAAAACAAATTCAAGTGAAGACTAAAATGTCCGTTAATCTGATCAATTTGTTTTTTCAAAACTGATGCATCTTTTACAATATTACACAAAGAGTAACACCTTGAAAACCATGTTGTTTGACCTGTTTGAGCTGACTGTTGACCTGCTGTGCCTCATTTAGTTGTAATAAAGAATACTTCATAGAGCTTCTAGGCGACACCCAGTTTTATGCTTCACCTTATCAACAAAAGGATGGTCCATGAAGTCAGGTCCACCAATGCTGAGGTTCAAAACATCAATTTTCTTCAGGATGGCGTAGTTGAAAGCATCCAGAAACCATGAGGTGTAGGACACCTAAAATGTGGAAAAGGCGCACATTTTGGCTTGATTTGAGAATTAATTTTCCATTGTATTTCTTTAAATGTAGATAAATCAAGCACTGGGATTATATATTGAGCCTGTGCTGCAGGTACCTGGTTGTTTGTGAACACTCTGAAGATGTGGAGCTCAGAGTCAGGGGCGAAGCCTTGACACTCCCTCATACTGGCTATAACTCCTGCTACAAACGTCCCATGGCCCAGGCCTGAAAAACAGGATGAGCAGTTGAACACAATCTGAACTATTCAACAACAAGATGCTCAACCAGTCACACCTTAACATGCCTCTGGGTTCACAATACAGATTATGCATCATTACACAAAATAATGTTTAAATTAAAATAAAGATTACTGATAATAATCAAGATTTCTACATGTTTCATGTAAGAACTTAAAATCTTTAAAGACTCAAGTTTCAAGAGCTTATTTTAAAATCTAAAACACTTAACAACATAGCGAGTGCAATACAGATATTTCTACTGTGGTATAGCTTTAAACATAAAACCTGGACAAACCTGAAACTGGAAGGACAAAAACAAAGGAATGAATGAATGAATAAATGATGGGAGGAATAAAGGAAAGAATGAATGGCATAAAGACAGAAGAAGGAAGGAAGGACAGATGAAAAGAATGAATGAAGGGACGAAGGAGGAAGAGAGGACGGAAGGAAAAAATATGAAGGAAGACAGGAAGGAAATAAGCAAAAAAGGAAGGAAGAAAAAAGGATGTAAGGAAGGAGAATCAAAGAAAGGAAGTAAGGAAGGAAAGAAGGTCATAAGGAGAAAGGAAGGATATAAAAAAGAAAGGCAGAAAAGAAGAAATTATGTAAAAGAAACATTCAAACAAAAGCATAGAGAGTAAGTCTAAAGACATAAATATGTTTGGATTCTCTCATTTTCCTTTCCATTCATATTCAGCGAAAAAACTAATCAAGTTTCAGACATTTCCACGAACGACTGCCTGAATTGGCAATAATGGAATTTAGTAAAACTGGAAAAAATCTTTTTGCTTTTGGGAAATGAGCACAAGTGATATATAGAGGACCATCTTGGATTTTATCCATTGGAAGTTTAGAGCAAAGCACAACTTGGCCTTCGGTCAGAAATACATGATGGCCCAGGTAATCAGATTACTTATAATCAGCTATTAAGTGTTGTGAAAGGCCAATGTTCAGAGTTGTGCAAAGTTTCATCTAAACAGAACTAGGTTAAGGTTCAGCTTAGGCAGATTAAAATGAACTATTTTATGAGTTTACTACATAAATAAATTAGTTTACAGCCATATACTGTTTTTATTACCGTAACTTGTTCTACATTCTGTGCTTTTTCAGTACATTTTCAAGGTTGCATAAATATAAAAATCAATACAATCAATACAACCAAAATAATTATGATACCTAATCCTTTAACACAATTCTGTAAAGTGTTTAGACAACTTCTGCTTAAGACTGAATATATTTTTGTTTAGACTATATGCTGAGTTTGAAACATTAGAATTTAATCATGCAGAATCAGCAGCAAGCATGTCTGTTGTTTTACTCCACACCAACTAGTAATGTTTCGCCATGTAATCACATCATTTCAGCCAAAAGCATACTGTATCCAATCTCAGGAGGGATTTTTTCTCATTTTGAATTCTGTTTCAGGTGTGGTAAGAGTGGTTTGATGTCAGATACAGACTGGATCCAATATTCCCAGTTACTTTAGACAAGGTTGATTTTGATCTAACAAACACTGCAGGGAGTTTGGTGTTTTTGGAATTCATTTGATTTGTATTTTAGCTTTCATTACCCAGCCAAAAATTTCTGCCCAAATTTTTGTAAATGCAAAACAAAAAAAAAAGAAGTTATAAATCAGAGATGCCTGAATGGGAAGAAGCGAGATCAACTAGTCCTGTGTAAACAGACTGAGAACAAAAGCCCAAACAGTCTTACCATTTCAGAATGAAAGAAATACAGAAGACCTTCGAAACCCCAAGCATTATTATTCTAAGCTTCTCTTACCTCTGCAGTTAATAAAATAAGAAGTCATCTGACCTAAAAAGTTTTTTCTCCTCACCATCATCCAGAGTCTTTTCATTGGTCCAGTTTGTTCGTTCCTTCACGTTCTTAAAATGTGGATGCTTCTCACTCAGACCTGTGTCAAAAACCGCTACCTTTACACCAGAACCTGCACACACACACACAAAACTTTTATTGGAATGAAATGCTAAGATTATTATGTTTCTTTTTCCTTGGAAGTACAAGTCACTTTCTCACCTGTGTGTCCCATGTGCCACAGAACATCTGCCTGCAGGATCTGAGCAACGTGGCGGGGGATGGCACGCAGCAGCCGGCGGCTGGAGTGGCGACCGGTGGCGTGCCAAAAACCCGAGCCGAGCGACAGGCTGGTTCGCCTGAAGGGTCGAGAAGACTGCCACGACTGCCATTTTTGGGAGTCATGTGTGCCATTGCAGGGTGCAGCAGGTTCAGGTGCTACAAGAAAAAAATTAAACAATGAACACAGAGAGCAAAATTACAGTTTTAATCTCTAAACAGTTTTGTGGAGCATATTTAACAGTCAAATTCACTGTTATTAACTTGCAGACATGCAGCCAATCTTTTTGTTATCATTATTAAACTGATTTCATTCTAAACACTGCCATTGTAATGTATTCATATTAAAATGTAAGACTGATCACAGATGCCAAATTTGTCATCGTCTCTGCATAATCTGAGTCACTGAACGAATAAATTATCATCAGTTGATTATTAAGCAACAGTAGAGCTCTGCACGTCTTTTTGAGGCTTTTAAAGCAGGAGTCAGAAACCAGGCCAGTATGAGATCCTTGTGGTAGCTTAATCCTGAGCAACAATACAAAATTGACATGATAATACAGAAAATGTATAGCAATAATGTATAACATGATCTTATTTTATTTAAGACAAAAAAGCAACAACAGATTCAAAAGTAATGAAACATTACATTATTCCTTTGACTTTTACTTGGAACTATGTTTGATTCTTAAAAAATATCTTGGCTAGAAAATTCAGTACAAGTTTAAAATAAAGTTTTATTTGTTTGATAAGCCCTCCTACCTCATGTTTTGCATGAATATCACCACAGATGTTGATTATACAGATATTTACCAAAGTCTCGCTGGTCTAATCTCAATGAAAGATATTTCAAAGTACTGACTCAAACGGGCTGAAAACATATGCATGCTATCCTTTTAAAATTTTTGTTTGTGAAAAATTGACAAAGCCATGTCCTGTTTCGCCCTCTCGAGTATGGACTACTTTGTGTTGATCTTTCACTTAAAATAGATTAAAGTTTGCATTTTTAATGTAATAATAGTGCTGGACAATAAATCAGCAATATATGTTACAACAGACAAGTTCAATATCAATAAATAATACATCTTATAAAATATTTAATAAATAGAATATTTATTGAACTCTAATAAAGAACCACACAGCACTCTGATAGATGTAGGCAGGAAAAGGGCTTTAGCCGTTCAACCTCTCATTATTGATATCCACCGGTATGAAATGTTTATATCATACTAGGTTTTTCAGCCATATTGAGATTGAGTCTTAGTACTCAAGTCAATATGGCTGAGTTGAGTACGAGGCACTGTGGGATCAATAAATGGTAGAAAGACTAATAGTATTAGTAAAGATAATTCTCTAAGATATGACTGGGTTTGCATCTTCTTACCTCTCTGGTTTATTCATAATGACACCTCTGAAATATTGTTGAGCTCAGAAAGGAATGTGTTTCTGCATGATTTGGGAAGCAGACTAAAGTTTTACTTGTACTTGCTTCGAACCTTAAAAAAAAAAAAAAAAAAAACCCTTTAAGCTTATACCTTTTAATCTTTGTCACTTAAACTAAAGTAGCAGCACCATGGTTACTTATGACTTTAAAATCCACTGCAAACTTTCTCCAGAAACTCACACCACCCATAGTGACACAGCATGTTAATAAGCAGGCTGGTGGCACACTGAAGTCTTTCATCCAGTGCCAGGCTCAGGGCGTACCCCTCCTACCCTTCTCTGACTCACCTACTCCCACCCAAAGAGAGCTAACAGACATTCTGTGTCCTACTTCCCATCACCCTTCAACACAAGCTAAGACCCATCAGCAACCCCCAAGCTGCACTTTGCATCAGGATACCCAATCATCTGCTGCAGCACCTACACTCTGTGAGGACAGAAATGCACCGTCTCACAGAGCAAACAAAGCCAGTCTGTGAAAAGCAGCAGCTGAACTGCTTCCTGTATCTGTTCAAAGTTTTGGATTTCTCAGACAGTCGTGCCAACCCTGAAAAAAAAAGCAGATTCTTATCCTTGCACAATGACACCATACTGTACAACTTACAGGGAATGTACTTGAGGGATCGGAAAACTTTGCGTTGCGGCGTCACCCTCTTGATATAAGGGTGATCCTCTAAGGTCAGCAGGCTGCTGGTTGAAGCTTGCTTGATGTGGACCAGCTCAAAGTCGCTAGGGAAGTCTGAAGCCGGGTTCTCTCTGGGAACGATGTGCCACTCAAGCTTTTTGTCTCCAGCTCCACGCAAGGCACTGCTGATGTACAGGCTGCGGGCCTTGGCTGAGAAGTACCCTGTAAACGCTACGATGTACTCTGCAAAGACACAGAGTGGACAGCAGGTTAGAGGACAGGAAAGGAGTCAGTGTTCCTGTGCATTCTTTGCAAAGTTTTACAACACATTAAATGTAGTTTCACCCACTTATATCATAACTTTGGATCATCATGCAGTTCAAAGACTTTCATTTTATCTTTCTAATTAAATTAAAGATTTTTTTCTTTATAAGTAGGTTGCATTTTATCACATAATGCAGTCTACCAAGAAAAGAGCCATCATAATTTATAATGATTATGAGATGTTTTTCCAATAATTCTTCTAAAAGAAGCTCAATCTTTGTCTCATGTAACCAAAGCATATAGGTGCAGTTTAGTCAACTTCATGTTCACAACAGCACATTTCCAGCATGCCGCTCAAACAAAGAAGTTTGCTCTCATAGAAATGGCCAGATACTATTTCAATGCTTGTCCCTGATTTTTAGCTCCAAACCCCACAATTTCTAATTGTTACTGTGGTGTAAACGGATTTTTCTGTGACAAACTTTTGTTCCTTAACATATTTTTATTGCCACAACAATTGGTGTCAAAGCCATTTTGACATTCTGTGATGCTAAAAATTACATTTGGTGTTAAAAAATGTCCAAAATACTTTTTTCATGTTTTTTGTTTAAAACCACCTTAATGTGTAGTTTTCGGAAAAAGAAAATATATATATAATTGATTTACTACCAGTTTATAAGTTTCTAAATAACTAAAAACAAAAAAGGGAAACTATAGTGTTGTATTGTATTTCTTTCACTTCATGCAACTGTAGTAAAATGTGAGCATGTGGTAAATATTTCAGAAACATCTTAACCTGTTAACATCCACCCGCCAGAAGCCGCCAGAAGCTTATGCACAATTGTTTTACATTCCGAAATGCCAATGGTCAC
>CAEFZY010077491.1:0-10229 GCA_903066815.1 Brachyrhaphis roseni
CACACTCATCCAGCATCAACATCCGTCCTCTGAGACACTTTGAGGACGTGACAGCAGCTGTGTCAGAGCTCAGAGATAAACTACAGCACGTCCTGAGAGACACATGGACAAAAAGATCACTGATGGTGACTGAGGTGGATGTTCTACTGTCAGAACCAGAAACAAAGAGCAGAGCTGGATTCCTAAAATATTCATGTGAAGTCACTCTTGATATAAACACAGTACACACAGAGCTGGTACTATCAGAGGAGAACAGGAAGGTGACACGGATGGATCAACGTCAGTCCTATTCTAGACATCCAGACAGATTCACTGGATGTTATCAGGTTCTGAGTAGAGAGAGTCTGACTGGACGTTGTTACTGGGAGGTGGAGAGGAGTGGGACAGTTAATGTAGCAGTGGCATACAAGACTATCAGCAGAGCAGGATGGAGAAATGAATGTGGATTTGGATTTAATGACAAATCTTGGGCTTTACAGTGTTTCCAAAACAGTTTTAAATATGGTCACAACAACATCTGGACCCCCATCTCAGGTCCAGTTTCCTCCAGAGTCGGCGTGTACCTGGACCACAGAGCAGGTATTCTGTGTTTCTACAGCGTCTCTAAAACCATGACTCTCCTCCACAGAGTCCAGACCAGATTCACTGAACCGCTATATGCTGGAGTTTTGGTTGGTCATACAACTAGAGACTCTGCAGAGTTCTGTAAACTCAGAGAGATTTCCTCTCTTCTCTCTGATTGTTGATCAGGGTTCATGTTCTGATGTTTTGGCTCTGCTGTTCTTTATTTTTCCAGTTTAAATGTAATTCTCTGTGTTCCAGAATCTATAAAGTTGCTGATGTTTTCTTTCATTCTGTTATGACATAAAAACTTATCCACATGAAAATCTAAACTTCTCTGGACTTTAACAGTTGTGCTTTAATATTTGTATTGATGTATTTCAATGTTCACTACAAAAACACAAAATCTTACTAAATATTTTGTCTACTTTAAAGTGCTAATATCTTACTACACTTCAAAAAAAGACTAAACTAACTCACAAGTTAACTTTTTAGTTCTTTGTGTTCCAGAAGCCATTAAGATAACCACTGCTGGTGTTTCTTTCATTATTATGTGATACAGAAATGTTTCTACAAATAAAAGTCTGAACTTGTCTGGGCTCACATCGTTGTGCTTTAATATATTCATTGGCGTATTTTGATGTTTGTATTTTTGGTCTAGTTTTTAGTGGAAATATCTTAGTGCACTTCAAAACTAACTTACAAGTAACTTTTCATCAAGATTAAGACACATCTAATGTTTTACTGGGACAACAGGAGCAACAATCTGACCCGAATAAAAATGGATTACATCCCCACAAACTGTCCATATTGTTAGGATTGTTAGTTTTACTTTTTTCTCCACTGTTTTTTTCATTGAATGTCTCAACAATTATCAATAAAATTGAAACAAAAAATTAATTAGGTTAGTGTGTGAAGCTTAGTGATACAAATCACACTTCTTCATATGATTGGTGTCCTAAAGAAGCCTGTTCCAAATTTCTTCAAGAGAAGTATTTGTGTTTGTGGCATTTCCGTGCCTTCCTGTCAATGTAGGTGAAAGGTCATGTCCATTAGATTAGCAGTCATGAGATGTTGTAAAACCGGTATATCATTTATAACCTAACCATCCCTTGAACTTGATTTTTGGTGTGTTTATGATGTTATTTGTTCCCAAATGAATCTCTCTATTTTTTTTACTGTACCAGTCATAAAAACAGCCGTAGAGATAAAAGTTTTCTTTCTTCCGTGTCCTTTGGTAAAAAACAGGCCTGTTCTCTACACGCCTCTGATATTTACTCAGGCGATTGATTCCCTCACTCTGATTATCACAGCTTTTGGGTGGCAGATGGTGGGGTTGCTGGTAATCCCAGCTGCCCACCGGACTGACCCTTTGAACTCCTGCCCGTCTAACACACCACACACCCTCACCAAAATCTTAACGAGCTAGCTAAGCTGCACGGCCAAAGAGCTGCTTTAAACTGGTGAGTAATGGCTGTGTCAGCAGTCAGAAGATGAGCCCCATGGTGGGAGGAGGGTAAACGGCGGGGGTATTACAGCCCAGCTACAGCTAAACGACCGCCATTGTTAATGAAAAGATACAGTAAACATGGTGGAAAATGTTACTGTACAGTCCTACCAACCGCAAGCTAGCATACTTCGCTTACCAACGGGAATAGCTTCCTTTGCATAAGGTTTATCGCAATAAATCAATCGCATGATAACCTAAAACAAATTCTCTTTTTACCAATAACTGGATGACAAAACTCTTTAGTCTGGTGCTTTGGTCTCAGTTGCCATTTAAATAAATAAATTGTTTACAGAGACTTTATAATTCATTCTTCTTATTTGCTGCTCTTGTTGATTAGTTTATTTATTTTGGATATTTAAAATGTCTTCCAGTTCCAGTGTTAAAAGTTCATTAGAATTCAGAGTTTATTGATGTTTGAGAATGTTTTCTTGCTTTATTAAGCCATTACCATTATATTTGTTGAAAACATCGATATTAGTGTTTGTCGCAATAACAATTTACCGTCCAGCAATATTTGTTATCATGACAGACTACTGTAGGAGAGGGGGTGGGGGCGCAAATACAAAACTAAAGTCTTTTGAATTATTTAGAGGTCTATTTAATTAATTATGGTTTTAATCATTTTATGATAGATTTAATTAATTAGTGGAAGATTTACACCTATGTACTTCATGGTATATTAATTTATTCCATTTGGCATCCCTTACCTTCCATACATTTGGTGTTTTACGGTTAATGGAAACAGTAAGAGGTATCTTGAGATATTCTCCAGAAAACAAATTCAAAATTCTAGTTTCCTAGTTATTAGGATATTTCACAGCAGTTAACAGTCAGTAAAACCACTGGTGGGACTGTTTGTGTTGTCCTTAACTCAACCGAGAATATCTGAAAATCTCTGTTACGGTTATTCTGTTGGTTGGAGCCCACTGGATTACGGCTTTAAATAACAGACCATTCAGAAAGTATAACACTATGTCTATTCATGCAGATGCTTAGATTATGTTTTAGTTTACAAAAATAAAACAATAGTCATTTCAGTTACCTCATTTGCTGTAATCTTCTTGCTTCCTCTGTGTTTCTACAGGGGGTTTAATCTCATCTAAAGTCATCTGACCTAATCCCAGTAGCAGTAGCAGCAACAGCGGCGGTGGTCGAGCCAAATTAGTTCTTTGACTGATAGCCATCTGTCAGACACATCTATTAATTAGTTCATATTTACTTGGAAAGGAAATCTAGACAGGTGAGGAGAAGATGAGAGGTTCTGAGTTTACTTTTGGTCAATTATTGGAAAGTGAATACAAAACTTCACTTTTAATCCAGATATTTCTGCTGATGTAAGGCTTCAGATATGGGGCCAGACGAAATCATAGACTGCATGTTGGATGGAAAAATGCATGTATCAAATGAATTAACATGTAAAATGAATCTACACAAAAGAACAATCAATTTCTCTCCAGAAAAACATAAATGTTTACAATGGAAATTCAGTTTGATCAGAAAAAAAGATATTTGCATCCAGCCTTTCTTTAATGAAGATTTGATATTAGTATATAAAATCACAACAACAGAAAGTTCCCACAAGGCAGAACCAGAAGTAAGTCAACCCAGAAAAGCACAATCTTGATAGACTACCAGTAAATAGAATTACATAACATTTTTAAAGGCTTTTCCTTCAGGAGAACCAGTTAAGAATGGCAGCGTATTAGGGCTTCTGTAGATAGTTTCACACAAACAAAATCTATTTCCACCAGAAAAAAAACTCAGAAATGTAAGATTAATGTCAGAAATTTTCTAAAATAAAAAATTTGACATTTCTGAGTTTCAAAAGTTGAACATTTGCTGGAGAACCAAAAGCTTGAGATTAATCCGAGCAATTTTCTAGAATTTTTTTTTCCAAGCTTCAAATTTGAAATTTTTTTTACTTTTCAAACTCAAAAATGTCCAAGTATTTGTTTTAGAAATTTTCTGAGATTAAGCTCAAAATTTCTGAGTTTTTTTGTGGAAATTTACTCCTCCTTTCTTTCTACAATGGCTGAACTACACTGTAGTAATTCAGCTACAGTGTAGTAATTCAGCTACAGTGTAGTTGAATTACTACACTGTAGCTGTAATTCAACAGCTACAGTGTTGAATTACACTGCTACAGAGTAGCTGTAATTCAGCTACAGTAATTCACTGTAGCTGAATTACTACAGCTACACTGTAGCTGTAGTAACAGCAATTTTACTACAATTTAGTAAAACAATTTTTACTAAATTGTAAAAATTTTTATCTTATTTTTACAAGATAAAAATGTTGACACTTTTTATCTTGTAAAAAGTGTCAACATTTGTGTTTGCTGAGAGAAATAGTTACGCTTCATACTCCGTGTAAATGAAGCTGTCAAATCTATAAAAGCATTTTTTACCACCATTTGTTGAAAATGCTATTGACAAACAGTTTATTTTTTAGAAACATTTGAAAATGTCCTTACCGCTAACAGCTAACCGCTAACTGCTTGTGTTTCTTCTGGACATTATCCAGCCTTCAAACATTAAAATTTCAAAATTTTTGAGTTTTTTACTTGCACATTTTTGACTTTTGGAGCTCAAAAATGTCCTTTCTTTCTAGAAAATTTCTGAAATTAATCTCGAAATTTCTCAGATTTTTGGAGGAAATGTACTCATCTTTTGTATCTACAATGGTTCTAATACCCAATTGTACGATTCTCTTACCTGCGATCAATGAAATTGAAAGCTGCAAGATGAGTGCCATGCAGAAACCTTTTTTTTTCCAACAATGAATGTTTAGAAACATATTTGGGTTTTTCACCAGGGATCTTCTTTATTAATTCATTTGTGTGAATGTATTATGGACTGGCAACTCATCTATGGCATTCTCTTATTTTTACCCATAACTGCTGGAGGTATTTATTGTCCTGGTCTCATTTTTGTTATTTAAGATATTCTGTTTGCTTAGATTGCATTTCCTCAACTTAATAAAGCATTGTTAAAAAAAATATGTTAACCTTTTTGTTTCTTCCTTTTTTGGGGTTAAAATAATGTGTTTTCAATATGTTTATCTAATGAATATTATACTACATTAAAGATTTAGTTTGTGCACATGTGATATGTAACAAATATCCAGAACCTGTAATCCTACTCTTTGACAATAGCTGACATTGAAAAGGATTATCCAAATCTCTTTAAGTTGATTCTCAGCAGAGGTGTGTTGTGTGTTGTATTAACAAGTCTGGAAAATTAACAGTGTAAGATATTACAACTGCATATTAGAGCCGTTGCAGATAGAAAAAAAAATTAAATATGTTTCTGCTCAAAACAATTTGGAGATTAATCTCAGATATTTTCTTGAAAAATACTTGGAAATTTCTAAGATTGAAAAGTCAAAAACTTTCGAGTTTTGGACATTTCCGAGCTTTTAATAAAACATTTTTGAGATTAATCTCAGAATTTCCTTGTTTTTTTCTAGAAAATCTCTGAAATCAATCTAAACAATTTCTGAACTTTTTGATGTAAATATATTATTTTTTCCATCTATACCATCATGTGTGAGTAAAATGAACAGTCTAGATTCAAATATTTACAGATGGTTTTCTTTTCCTGGAAGGGTGAATGAAAAAATACAATGTGTAAAGTTAGGTCAGTTGTGTTATTTTATTAAATATTTTTGACTATAAAAATTTATACATGTCATTTCTATAGCAAACAACCAACACAGTTGAAAATATTTTTTTCTTAATTCATTTTTTATTGTTAAAGTGGTGAAGAGCAATCATGTAATTTTAAAAAAAAAAATTCTTCTTTTTTCTTCTTCTAAATTCAGGGCTTCTGTAAATTTTTGAAGTTTATTAATTTTTTGTCCAGGTGGCAGCAAATCCAAAATTAGTCATCCAGATGATCCACCAGATTTAACATTTGAAAAATTCATTTTTCCTAGTAATTTATCTTCACTGAAGCAGACATAAGTCCCTCAATTTAATAAAAGTGTTTTGTTTGAATTCAAGCTGCACTAATTAAAGCCAAAACAACAATAAACACCCTGAACAAACAATTAGCAGCAGCAGCAGCAGTTGGCTGCTAAGTGCTTGTGGATCTCCTAAACAAACTGTAAGGCCCTGAGCTGCGTCAAGAGGCTCAGCTGAGCTCCAATCTGACATTTATCTCTTTGGGCCGTTCTGCTGATGGCAGCACGACGTCGCTTTAGGAAGCAGCTGTTTACTGTCAGAGATCTAGGTCAGGACAGACAAAAAGACGTGGATGTACAGAGAGCCAGGCTATGCTAACATTGTGTTCACATGAATGAAACTCTTACTAACTATTTTTGTCTGGTTTAAATATCTTAATACACTTGAAATAAGACAAAACTAACTTACAGTCAATAAATTGAAAACATCCGAGTTCCAGTTGCAGATTATTTCACTTATAACAAGACATTTCCCCCATGTTATAAGGGAAATAATCTGAAACACGACCATCTGTCCTCGTGCAAACCCAAATTACCAAAACCTCAAAACTTTGTAAAGTACATATATTTTTCTCTTATGGCATCAAGAATGCACGTTTTGTTTCTGGTGACCTTCCTTTGGTTGCTCCAGAAACATCCTGTAGAGCTATTGCTACATTGGTGAGCCCATCTCCATGTTATGTTTATGTTGTGTTTAGGGCATCTTGTCTCTTTAAATCCAAATTAACTGCTGCTGGCCACGACCCCCAGGTTTGGCTGGAGTTGCTAGGTTACAACGCAGTACCCGTTGAACATGATGTTATATTCCGGAGATTTTTGAAACAGCTCATTTTCCAGACACCAAAAAACGAGTTTATTGCCAAAAAATGCCTGGGTATTTTTTTTTATTTTTATCTTACCTCTTATGTTTTCAGAAGCAGTTGAGACCCAAATGGAAGTACAAAAAACATGCAAATGTGAATTTTGCATAACAGTTCCCCATTAAAATGTATGCTATATACTTTTACCACAGAAACAAAATGTTTATTCACAGATTATTCTACTGAGCATTTTCATAGATGGTGATGATGATGGCGAGGATAAAGAGCTGCTGCCAGATCTTTCCACCTGACACACAGGTAAGAGGCTCAGCAGCCACAGTCAGATCCCAAAGGCAGCTTTATCACACTGTTATATAACACTCACACTGATGTGAGGCTGATGTGAGGATGCAGCCACACTGCCGTCGTCAGCACTGGCCAGATCAGATTTAACCTCCCCTTCAAGCCCTCCCCTCACTCCTCCTTGAGTTTCCTTCATGATCCATGGTGACAATCCTCTATATGTGTGTGTGTGTGTGTGTTATCCTCTTTCATATGAGGCCGGTGAGGTTACAGAGTGTGAGGCGGGTGATGTAATGTGTAAACAATAGATGTGAAAGCAGGAGGTATGAGAATTATTTCATAGCTGTGCGGTCAAACAGAAACATCAAGCACTTAAACAAACAAACAAACAAAAAAAAAAACAACAGCCATTTTTTGGCAAGAAGTTAATGATTTTTGGTGTCTGGAAAATGAGCCGTTTTGACAACTTCCAGAATATGACATCACATTCCACTGGCGGTTTACTGTCACCTAGCAACCCAAGCAAAGCCCGACCCGTTACCTAGCAACCCTTGCGAAGCTCTAGCACATTTGGTCAGTTGTTTTTATCACTGTATGGAAAAGACAAGTGTTTTGTTGTTGACTTACCATTGCTGCTTTCTTATTGGTTGTGTAGGAGGTTTCACTTTTGCTTCTCAAAGAGGCACGTTTGTATAATTGCATCTGTTTGTAGCCATTTTCATTGTGCAAGTGTAAACATTGAGTTGGGGGGTGTGGCTATTTACTATAACAAATTTGGCCTTAATACAAGAGGTGCCTTTGCCACATATTGGTTATTAACATTTATTGAAAATTATGTCAACACCTCTTTTTATTCTCAGTCCTGAGGCTGTAAGTGACATTTGCAGATGTGAAGCATAATCGTAAAACATTATTCAAACCAGTTAGGAGGATTATCTTCAAATCTTATAAGGTCAACCAGTGCAAGGTTTTACTGGTTTAATCAGTCTGCATCCCTATGCTAATGTGTATGGCAGTAAAGGTTGTAGCTGTTTCATAAACTCTTACAGTTCTGGGTTTTCCTGAAAAGACCATCATCCTTTACTTTTGAAACATTTGTATTTATATTTCTTAAACAGGTGGTTAGTTAAAAAACCTTCAGGTTGTCCTGCTGACATCATCCCTGCATGTGTTTTTAAAGAGGTTTCTGCTTTGACTGGAACATTAGGCTTTGCTCTAATGCCTCCATTGACGTTTTCAGACATGCAATTGTAAATCCATTGGTAATTATCTCTCCCTTTGCACAAATTTAGAACCAGTCCATTCAAAAATGTTAAAGAAAATTGTTTGTATCCAACTGAATTATGTTTTTTTTGAGGGCCCCTTCTTTCCCCACAGGAAACTAACTTCCCTACTCAGTTCTTGGTCCTCTTCTTTTTTTCTTCTATACTTTCTCTGTTTGGTGTCCAATCTAGAAAACATTCCACTGCTATTCAAAGAAAGGCCTCTTTTTAGCTTCACTGAAATAAAAAAATAGGTTATATTAGTAACACTTAACTTTGGTTGCCTTTAGTCAAACGTCCAACAACATGTGACAAACATGGAAGTAAATGTGGGTTCAGATTATAAACTGAACAAACAAATCAGCTCAGTTTTGCAGAAACGTTTCTTCCAGTTAAGGCAAACAGCAAGATTTCAAGATGTCTGGGATTTTAGTTCAGTTGGTTCCTTTTATGTTTTAGCTTGATTTTGAAACAGTTTGGTTTTACTAAAGATCTTCTCAATTCATTCAACAAGTTTGATTCTGTCTTGACTTTGAGGTCGTTGCTGGACATTTCTCTTGACCATCAGATTGGAAAGTAGATTTATCTGGAAATAAAATATTGTCTCACAATATGGCTGACTTAAAATGAATTGGATAGGTTCTAGAACACATAAAACACCAAACAAAGGGTTTTATCAGAGGTGTAGTAATGAACAGAGATGCATCTCTGAACCTGTGCTGAATGTCTCATCAGTGATTCATTAACGTCGTTACATAACACAGATCTTCTAATCATTCTTTGAATCCTAATATTAGACTGCTCCCATGCTAATCTATTTGTCTTGGCATAATCTATGGCCTGCTCATGTAAGCAAGTCTTCACCTGAAACTTGATGGTGTCACTGTGTACTGCAGCTTATAATTATTATGTAAACAGTTAATAATGGCTGTGCCTGCAGTCAGTCACACAGTCTTCTTTTGAATACAGAGCCCAGATCTGACTGAAGTTGTAATGGTGGCATTACTTTAACACAATACAGACACTATAAAGTATGGTAAACCTGGTGCACAGTGGAAGTTTTGATTTGAAGAAAATCTTCCCAGGAATCTAAAAAATTCCTGGTGACAAAGTTTTACTATGTCACACATTTCAGACATTCCCTAGCCAGAAGTCTGAAATATGTGGCTCCACAATAGAAGAATAAGTGATTTACAACAAATTGGACTGAGAGGGTGTTCACCAAGAGTTTTAGTTTTTTTTTTTTCAAAACACAAAAGTAGAAATCAACTGTGTCAATAATTTCAAAGATAAATTGAAAACAAACAGTAACAATTTTGAACACACATATAAATTCACCCAGTCCATTAATTCAATATTATTTCATTATCTATTATAATTTTTTAAAGATTGTTTTTTAAACTTTACATGATCATTAATCAATGTAATTGCAGAAAGCAGCACGTTCCAGTATTTTTAGAGTGTTGGTTCTAGGCAGAATTAGTATAAAAGTAACAATAAAGGACTTGACCAAAAGCACAATTGAACAGTATTCAAGTTAACAAAGAACTAAAGACTGTAAGACTAATTTTCTTATTTACAGAGACATAAAATGAGCAACACACCAAATTATAGCAATGTTTCTGATCATTTCATGATGAGATTACAATTCATTCTAGGATATGACCTCAGTTCTTAAATGAAGTCGAAGTCCTATAACAATAATTTTAAGAAATAATAATCTACAGAGCCTGGGTTCGAATCAAGCTTGGTGTACTACATTTCGTTGCTTGTACTTGTGACATTGCAATGACAATTAAGTTGAATTATTATTATTATTATTATTATTAT
>CAEFZY010077497.1:0-21479 GCA_903066815.1 Brachyrhaphis roseni
AAACTATGAATTAACACGTGGAAATATGTACTAAACAAAAAAGTGTAAAACAACTGAAAATACGCCTTATATTGTAGTTTCTTCAAAGTAGCAACCTTTAGCTGTGATTACTACTTTGCACACACTCTGCATTCTCTTGATGAGCTTCAAGAGGTAGTCACCTGAAATGGTTTTCACTTCACAGGTGTGCCCTGTCAGGTTTTTCTATAATCTAATCTCCAATTTTCATAGTCATGAAAATAAAGAAAACCCACTGAATGAGAAGGGTGTGTCCAAACTTTTGGTCCGTACTGTATATATAGACCAGGCTGCATGTCTACACTGTATATAATGCATTATTAGAATTTCATGTAAAAATTTTGTACTTCTTTTCTTACAAGAAAAGAACATCACATTTTGTGATGTTAGAGTAGACAAATACAATTGTCTTTGATCTTACCCTGACACAAGGCAGCACGCCCTCCATAAAGATGTAGTATGTAACTTTTATTAAAAATTTTTTTTTTTTTTGCATAATTTTTTTACAACTGTCACCATGTTGTGACAATTTGCTTTGAAATGCATAATATGTGAAAAGATTGATATCCTCCACGTCCTCCATGAGCATCTCAAGAACTGCACTGTTCCAAGTCGTCCCGAATAAAAAGAACCTATCTGAGCTAGGAGAAGTGTCTTAGCACTGCCAATCAATCTCATACTTGCTTCTAAATGTGCTAATAGCGTAGAAAAAACGTACCGGTTACAGGTAAAGTGTTTATCCTCCAGTGACCAAGCGAACTAGCCTGAGCATTTATGACAGACTGTGCTTGCTGTAGTATAACTAGAGCAGGGGGGACGAGATGTCCTTGAGTTTATCTCAAGGATATCAGTGAGTTTCTACCGCTGTGATAATACTGTTTGGTTGACATCATGTTTGGTGGTTCAGATGTGTGTTGTCCATAGTTTTTTTTTTTTTTTTTTTTTTTTAATGTGTTTCGAAGCTATCTAAAACATACTGTTTTATGAACTCAAGCAGGAAGATATTCTTAGACCATAACGTGACAGAGGGGATTATGGATTCTCTGCTCTGACCAGTCGTCATGCAAGCACATGAAAAAGTGTACTTTTACGGCAATTACTGTGTGCGTATGTATGTGTTCTTTATGGGGTCTGGCGTACATCAAGGTCGAGAGAGAAGGGCGATAGATGGTGAGGAGTAGTTGAGTTCCTGCTGGTGATGGTGGTGGTAACCTCTCGCTGTAGACTGCCAGACTCCTCTATTTCCCCAAAGAGCAGAGACTGAGAACAAGATTTTTGAGGTGCCTGTGTAATGTAACGCAGCATCCTTTCTCCTCTGCTGAGGAGTTCGGGGTATTATTTGTTTCCTCCAGAGCAAGCAGGAAGTTTGACAGGACTGACTTTTTTTTTCTTATTCAATCTCTTTAACTTAAGGTCTGTGTGATATTTGTGTTTTGATTTTATTTTATCTTGTATCAAGATTATTTCTAATCTTGAGCTTGTGTAAAAATTTGTTCTGATGTCCAGACCACAAATTTAAAGAGTTTATCTCAAGGACATCAGTGATATAACCTTTCCAGCTACAAACGATAAGGAGAAGGGTTGAAGCTTTTAAGAACTTAACCAACCAGACACTTCTAGCCAGCTCTGAATTTGAAAACATGTGGCTCTGAGTTTTCTCCCCTATAATACAAACATCAGGGATTTAAGAATACATCAGAATGTTTATAAGGTACCTCGTGTGTACCAGACATGTGACCCGTAATTTCCATCTGCCTGTCTGAATTAAGATAATAATAGCTTTCCTAACACCTGGTTCTTGTAGAGAAAGATCCAGCTGCTGTAAGTGCTTTCTTCTCTCATCGGAAAACTGCATACTAACCAGCTTATTGTCAGCATGTGTGAATAACTGACATGTTAATGGGTTAACAGCATTTTTGGAGATTTTTGGGGGATTATTTCAGATTAGAGTAGCATAAAAACTGAATGCTTCTTCTCTGTTTGGTTCCGATTCTTGGGATACAGAGTAGACTTGAACCAGAAGGCCTGAGTGTTTTGTAAAGTTGATACAAGGACAAATGATTCTTAGTGTAATTTGGCTCTAAGCCACTTAGGGACCTATGATTGTAACATGACAAAATGTGAAATATTTTAGTTGGTACAGATACTTTTGTAAGCCACATCAAATATTGGTTTGTAATTTTTATAGAACTGAGCTCTACTTTTTGATGTTAGTGAAAATTAGGGCTAGGCTAAAATAATTGCTTCCCTGGATGAACATTTTTATGGGCGTGCCACATAAACTTCTTGCTGGTCAGAGGCCATTTATAACCTTTGCGTGGGATCTAAAATGCCAGCGAACGAAACGCCTCTCATTAATCTCGAGACAAAAGCTCGGTGCATCAGCATCAGCAAAAGCAGCAGCGTCGGCAAGTCATATCCCAAACCTCCAGAGAAAAATATATCACCAATTTTAGTTGCAGCAACTTCGGGTGAAGCCTGGAACATTTTCCTTCTTAATTAGGGAGTAAACAGTCCTTGAGGGCTTCAAAATACTTCATGTGTCTCATCCTAACTCAGATCCTCCTTTCAGGTTCCAAAAATATACCAGTTTTATTAGTTCCCGCTGGGTTTTCTTTGCATGATGTTGATTGTAACCCTGTAGACTGCCCAAGCTTTAGCAGTGGGGCCAAATTTAAGTGAAAGCACTGTGGGAAATGAATTTGCATTATACTTACATGTAAAAAGAATGGGAGTGGGTTGGGGCTTACGGTTGGGGAGGAGAGAGGTTCAAGGTAGAGCTTGAAACGAAGTGACTGCTGCGTCAACAAACCAAATATTAAATATAGAGCTTTGCTCCATCCTCCAACACCCCTAAAAATATCCATACTCACATCCTTGTTCTAGCATTTGACAAATTAGTGCCTTATCTCGATGACATACCCTCAGATACACCTCATTCACATTCAACCTAATGTTTAATTCACTTAAAACTTGAGCAGAGGGCATGTTTTCCTTTACCCAACTCTCCCTTTTCTCTATCTCCCCATGGCGATGTCACAGGGGATTAAGTCACAGAGGCCGAGGGACTTGTTTATGATTCATCTGGAGGGAGGCTGCAGCCGCCCGGAGTACCCACAGGGCATGCAGCTAACAGGCTATTTCCCCCGTGAAGCATCCTCACTTGGCTGCATGCTAACAGAGCACCGAACACTAAGAAGTTCCTAATGATCGTTCTAGCTGCGGAAGGGCAAAGCTGAAGTAAATTGTTCTTTGCTGATTCATTGTCTGATATACAGCGCAGTGCAAAAATAACTGGGTTTTTTTTTCTATTTTACTTTTTTTTTTAACATCACCGCCACACAATTCTCTTATTGTGATTTTTATGTGATAGACTAGTATAAACTGGAGTCTTACTGTGTAAAATGCATAAACTCTCTTGATGCATGAATTTTTTTAAAACAAAAATTGCAAAGGATGACATGCACATCACAGGAAGCTAATGTTATGTATTTCTGGTGTTTCTCACTGGCCAGTTCTTCAGAGAGATTTGGTCCTTGTAGGACTTCTAAATCATGGTCATTCCGCTCCAAAAGTAACTGCTCATGATTAAACACGATTCCTCTGCACTGAGAAGCTCTCTAATAGCAGACGTCATGTCCACCTGTCCACTGCGGCGGTTGAGATATTGTTTGGAGTTTGCAAGGTCCGCCCTTCACTCATGTAATAAGGTAAATAATTGGTCAGACAATGAATGCAGTCTGCTGTCAATCAAATAATTTTGCATGCAATGCAATCATGCAACATGACTTGGACTTCCCTTGAAATGGTTACCAATAACGGCAACGATCTAATGGAGACAAATTTGCCTGAGGCAGAACTGGCTAAAGCTACTGTAGAGGAGAAGCGACTTCAGTAGAAAAGAGAGTCCACCTGTGTGTAATTTAATCTCAGTAGACATTAGCTGCTCTGTGAAGGCCTCAGTAATGTTCTTTTTAGAGAAGATTATTGAACATACCATATTGTGAAGACCATGGAACAGACCAAAAAAAATATACATTGTTGACACAGATTTCCAGAAGTCCAGTATTAGATTTGCTAAAAGCCATATGGAAGGACACTAAATTAGTAAAAAAATAAATAAATAAATAAAAACATTAGAATAAAACTCAATATTTCGACCTACAAACAAAGCATTTGTGTTTAAAATAAGAATTTCTAATAAGCTTTTTTTTATAAAAAAAAAAAAATAACTTACTTTGCAGGTTAATATTTTTTCTTTTTTTTGTTTTTAAATGTGCATTCCTTATCATCTCTGACAGAAGGGGAAGCATGGCATGGCACCACTAGGTGCCTCTAATGCTGGCAAGCTTTGTCCAATTCCGTCTGAATGAATTGCATGTCAGGTTTTTACCAACCTGTTGGAGTTAATTAACATTTTTTAATAGGTGTGTGTCTGTGTGTGTGTAGTGGTGAAGATTACTTTTAACAAGCTGACTTCCAGTGCGTAAACCACAGTGACTTCTGAGGGTTAGTTTGAAACACATGTTCGGCCACAAAACAAGCCGATCTCAAGCAAGATGCTTCAGTTCGACTATTACTTCTCTCCTTTGTTCTTTATGAAAGGTGGTTTGTTAGTTGTGACACACTGCAGGAGAATAGAGTTATTCAACATCAATGCATTGGTGTCAAGGGAGCTTACATATTACCACTGTTAGTGGGACTTGATGTCTTCTTTTAATTGCTCTTTTAATTAACTCATGTCTAGCCTTCTCTTTGTCAGTGGATGCCCGAGCTTGCCATTTAGCACAAAGTAATGAGATTAACCTCTCATTGACCAAGCAAATGTAGATTAAACATTATAGCCAAATGAAATGAGTGGGCTTTGTTTACTAGTGTGCGCAGGCAAGGCGGCAAGCAGTCGAGCTGCAACCCTCTTGTTGGTAACATAGTTGAAATATCAAGGGGATAGAGGGGAGTGTGTTTGGCTTCAACTTGCGAGTGTGGCTGACCAGCTGCAGTGGGGAAGAAAGAGAAAGCAGCCGGCGCTGGAAAATAGTACCAAATTCTCCCACTTCCTGGTTATCTCTAGAGAGCCGACTGCAGGCAGTCGGTGAAAACGGGCCTCTGATTAGTCAGTCATGCTCACACATGTGCTAGGTGCTACAGTCAGAAACAAACAGAGACCTACACTACCTAGATTATCTACTTTGTAATGTTCTGTTGCTGTTCACCGCTAAAGATTTCTACAGAAAAACAGACAAAAAAAAAATTTAATACTCTTTTAATGTCAAGAACACATATACATACAGTAGCTTGACTGTTAACATAACAGTCAAACTAAGGAAGGGGGGACTTCTTATTTTGTCCTTTTTCTGTCTAAATGAGGTCCAGTCCAAAATTAGTCCAACTTCTTAACACCGGCTGTAATGTTTTTGGACACAAACATGTACATGAGGCCTTAACCAACCTGATCTTGTCCCATTAAATTTCAAAATATATTACCATGCACCCTGCACTATTGACAACCACAGGTTTTCTTAGACTAATATTCACCCGTATTTACATATATTTTTAACTTTCTTACCCATGCATGGAAAAAATGTTTCCTAGTAACATTTGGTATTAAAATACCAAAACAAATATATCTTTGTGTCCATAAATTAAGAACTGACACACATATGGCACCTTGTAAATAGTCACACCTCTTGATTACTCATTCCTTAAACAGGAAAAACAGTAATACGATTGAAGACTGATGCCTTCAATCGTGTTACTGTTGAATTAGGTTGAATTTGCAAATAATGGGCTGAAATTTCAGTCTCTAAAAATTAAAACCCCTAAAGCACCAAAGAAATATGAATCGGGAATGGTGAATGTAAATGTAAGCAATTCTTTAACAAGTATCCTTTTCCTTCCACTTTTAAAATGACTAGTACTAAAAAGCAGTAACACAAATTAAGACAAGAAATACTCTAAAGTCTGTAGGGGTGAAATGAAAAAATGTGGAAAGATTCAAAAGGTGTGTATACCTTTACAAACGCATAACTAAAAACACAATTATGTGTTTTATCTGATACATGCCACTTACACACAACAGTGATAGTCCTTGCTCCAAAATTCTTACACTTTGCTCTCATTTTATATGATGCGTTACTTTAAACATCCTCCTTGACAACCACTCCGTCCTTCGTAAAGCACTTTGTGTGTCAAGTCTGGATGCTGTCCTATCGATCTCTAGTAAATATTATGGATTAAATAAACAGAGAAAATTTTGCAAACTTGACTGAGTTTGTCAGAAAGATTTTCTACTTCAAATACACAAGACCCTTTCAGGCTCGTTATTGCGAACCTTGCCCTGCTTTATTTTTTGCCTAGAATGTGACTGCAAGCAAATTCTCTTCTCAGAGCCAGACTTGGCTGCCTTGGCCTCAGTTAGTGCCACACCTCGTTTTAATCAGGCTCTGGGAGTGAAATATAGCCTTGGCAAGAATTCTGTACCAAGCTCCATTCATCTGGTTTCAATCTTCTCTCCGCCCTCGGATGTGGCCGTGTGGGCATTCCTTTTCCAGACGTGGGGGTGGGAAGACATGGTGCTGAGAAGCACAAAGGGCAGGCCTATTTGTTTGTGCGTGTGTGTTTGTGTCACTGTTGGAGGCTTGCGACAAAAGCTTAGTTAAATTTATAAAAGAAGGATGGCTTTTTATAACTTGCAAAAATGAAGTAGTTGTAATTAGGCTAGTAGGTCAACAGAAGTGTGATAACAGTAAAGACTTCATGAGATGTCTTCAGGCTATAACCACAAATTTAAGGCTACTGTGTTACAGTAGCGTCTTCATGCGAAGTAAAGGAAAAAGATAAATGGTTTTCAAAATTTTACTAATAAAAATCTTTGGTGTGCATTTGGTAATCCCAAATAAAATCTAGTGCAATCAATTTCCCTCAGAAGTCACCTAATTACTTATTTGAGTTCACTTGTGTGCTTTGTATTATAACTTAAACAACCAAAATATTAAAAAAAAAAGGAGAAGTTGTTGAATGATGTTGTTTTTCTGCACTGTTTTAGAATTGTAGTCCAGTGTCATCCATTCTAGTTTTAGCAATGGCAACATAGGAAGTGAATGAAGCCAATCTGTCCATGTTGGCCACACTTACCAGTCACACCATTCGGATCGGCTCTTCTTTCTTTGCAGTGAAGGATAGTTGTTTACAGCGCAGGTGATTTCCTGGTCGCATCTTAACATCAAACTGGAACCTACTTATGTCCGACATACGCCCTGGGCAAATATTAACAATTGGGTAAAATTTTAAACTTCAACACAGTTCACACCTCTAGGAAGCAATTGTTTCTCAACAGCCAAGACCTTCTGCACAAACTAAATTGTGTAGGACAAGGGGCTGGCTTTTACCAGGCTAAGTTGAAATGAAACCCACAACTTTCCAGTCACAAGATTACTATCCTTCTCTTTCGATCACGTTCCCTTTACATGGCAAACACAATGCAGGTTTGCCTTCTACTGTAGGATGACTGATTATAAACATGCGTCCAGAGCTACAATATAATGGTTTAGATTGAAACATATAGATGTGTTAGAATAACCCATAGATTTAAATTAGAAACCACCTTATTTGACTAGGTTTGAGTTATTCTGGAGAATTTTTTTTTTTTTTTTGCTTTCTTGTCCAACTCTGGACAACTATACAAAATCATGTCACACTTTTTAGAATTTTATGTAGAAAAATGTTGAAACCAGGTTTAATTTTTTTACACTATGGGTTCTTCTATTATAAAAGTCCAAATCTCAAATACACTTAGGTTTTGTAGCTGTAACATGAAACAAGTGAAATCTAAGAGCACTTTAGACTCTTCATCCTGAAATAAAAAAAAGTACAAGTTTCAAATGGCTGACCTTTAAAAGTTGAAATCCTACTATTTTTAAAGTAAAACAGATGCACTTATATGACCTGTGCTTTAGTCGATCTTAAATTAGGTAAGTCGCAGTGGGACAACACACTGTGCATATTTATATTTTGTTGCACTACATGCAGAAATGCACTGTAATGTGGCTGCTATTTATCTGAAGCAAGCAAAAAAAAAAAAAAAGCTTTGGGTCTTGCATGAACGGCCTTGCCTAATCATAAGGACAGATGGTAGCTTGGTCTATTAGCGCCCATAAATGAGTCTAAGTGAGGCCTTTCCTGGAAGCCTTGCAGCCCACGCTGACCTCCTTGGTCATCATACATACAGCACTTTTGACTCTGACAGCTATTCTAAAAAGTCTACACCTTTCAGTTTATAGATCCTAAAGCAGACATGACATGCTCATCTAAGGGAGAGATGGCCATTAGTGTGTCCTTGGCAATCAAGTGTTTTGGATGGTTGGATTACAACTTTGTTCTTTAGAGCTGCAGTAATAGAAGCAGCGACAATGTCATCCACTCTAGTATTTCCTACCTAACTGATCAAGTAAAAGGATGTGATCAGATACATGCCATAGGACTGACAGCAGCACTAATATGTCAGTGACGCAGCACACTAGGCCTGGATGGATGGAAACAGGGAGTCAGAGCCCCGTGTGTTTTCAATTAGCCAATGAAATGTACAACATTGGAGCTGCTCTGTTGCGTTCCGCTTCTATTCTCCCTTGAATCCAGAGGAGTAAATTAGTGTCACTGCCGATATAGACCTTACCATCAAACCCCAGGTGAACTCGAACTTTAGACAGTGACAAATAATCGCAGTGACCTAAATAATAGAAGTAAATCTATGTGTGCAGAGAGGCGAGATTGCGGAGGAGAAAAGGAAGGGAAACATGCACAATCCGCACACACGCCTGACTATATGAGCTCACAAAATGAAATGCTTACATGTCCGGACTGGAACTATCTCCCACTGTCTCTGAAGCTCAACTTTAATGTGGCTTCAAATATAGTTCTAGCTCTAGGCTTGTTTTCTTGCTGCTCACCTTCTTTTTCCAAGTCTCTTTATACTTAACCATAAACCCCAATGTAGCTTTTATTGTCTTTCCACAAGTTGTTAAAGCCTGTTTTGAAACTCCATTGGGATATTGAGTTGTGTTTAATGAAAGCAAAAGGTGTAATGTTTTGTAGTGCAAGAGGTATATAGTGTTTTAAGTTTCCATCAGTTTCACACCATTGTTAAGCATCCATCATCAGGATGACCACGATGTATTCCACTTCCTGTGCCCATACACCTAGTCAGCTCTATTTTCAAACTAATGGGCATAAAAAATTGCATATTGCAGCAAAATGGACTTGGCAGCACAAAAGCTTATTAAGTATTGATCCGCTGATGTCAGTGCCCATGTCCAGGCACTCCAACAATGTGAGAGAAGTTCATTCACATGCTTGCCAACCACAAATTGAGATTAGACCACATAAATAACTTGGGAAATTGAGGTACATTTTGTGAACAGAAAAGGACGCTCACTTTTATCTGAGGCTATAGGAGGGAAAGATTGTACATGTATACACAATGTGAGTTTATGGCTGTTTTTTACCATTGCTTGTCCATCTGTCCGCACCCCAGTGGTGCTTAGCTAGTTTGATATACACCAGTACCAATGCCCAACTGGAAAGATTTAACCCAATCAGCAGCAGGCAAACCCGTCTTCTGCAGTGTTTTTTAATGAACATGGCTCATCTTGTTTCTCACCATGCCATCTGTCAGGTATTCAGGATCAGGCAGAGTAAGCCCAATCCTGCATCAGGCTTGCTGATGCACTGATGCAGGATCAGCAAGCCCTCAGCAAAATACAATGTTCCACTGAGTTGTTAATGGAGATTTTTGAGAGAGTCTGCTTAAAATATCTCATATTACTCTGCACATGTTTGCTAAAGTACCAAAGATACAGCAAATATTTGCAAAGTTAAACACCTTAATGTTTTCTGCAATTTGTGTGATTATAGCAGCAGTTTTATGTTGGGACTTTACCTGAAAACCCTAAGAGAAAATAATGGGAAAATATGGTCTTCAAAATATGTTTTAAAACTTTTAATAAGGATAGCCAGCATATGTTTTGCCCCTTTTAGACTGACCACCCTAAATCAAAACCAATGCCTTCACAAGTCATGTAATTTAATCTCAAGGTAATAGAGTCTGTGAAGGCATCAGAGGTTGTTAAAGAATGTTTTCGAACAAACAAATGTTCTGGAGATGTCCTATGCATATTTGAACATCACTCAAAGCAACATTTAATTCACCATCAAAAAATTCTGATGCCCACAGTGTGTCACAGAAAGCTTATTCTGCAGATTACTCTTAAAACATTATTCCTACGCTGATGGATGGTGGTGGCAGCATTATGCTGTAGGGAATTATTTTTCTTTAGCTGTCACCCTTTCTATTTGGTTATTTGGTCAGCTGTAGTTGTTTTGACTTAGGGCTGGAGAATAAAGTTGGTTGGAGTTACAGAAAATGCTCAACAAATACATGCTCTGAAGACTTGTAGCTGTCAGTGTAGCATGGATTCTTCAAAATATTGACTCTAGAAGACTGAAAACAAATGTACTTTTCAGATTTTAATTTGTAAAGAAACAAACATGTTTTTCCTTTCAGTAATATGCTTTTGGAAGAAAATATTGGAAACAAATTGCAGGAGTTTCCATATTTTCCATAAGTTGCTTAACTGCAAGTTAATGCTACAAAGAAATCTTCACAAACTTTAGACCAAAATTGCCTATATCATGAAAAATATTGGAAAGCATTTTTTTGCAGGAAATAATAAGAAAGCTTTATTTGTGAACCAAATGAGATTTTGTCCAAGCAAATACAATCTTCTACACCGGATTTGGAGTTGTTTTCTTTTGATAACCCGTATTTGCTTACTTTGAAATGAAGCAATTGTTTTTTTCCTCAGCTTTAGATCTGTAGGCTGACAAAGATGAGATTCAGCAAAAACGTAATCGGCAGCAGCGTAACAAAAGAGTTTTATTCAGATCCACTTATATTTTTTTAAGTATGTATTCATAAGTGAAAGAACATTCTCTCTTGTCCTCATTTAGTGCATGTTCTCAGTGGGAAGCAGCAGATTTAGTCAAGGCTGTGTGCATTTGCTGCAGGGAAGATTTACCCTTTACACACACACATTGCATGCAAACACATGCGTCCACACCTACACATACATCTTTTGTCACCTTGGCGATAAGTTTCATAAAGATGTTAGCGTTCCTTCTTCTCTGTGCTTGTCTCACAGCTACAGGGACGCTCAAGCAGAACAAACTGACTTTCAATACATGCTGGTTTGTTTAGGCTTTGCCACATGTTGGGACGATTTGTTGTTTCAAAGAGATGTCACTGCCCAAGCCCCATTTAACTAAGGCATATTATCTGCTACAAAGCAGACCACTTGACATTTTTACTTTTTGTTCACTGGAAAGACATTAAAGGGAGGAAAATTTTGTTTTCTATAGTGCATGTAAGCCTGGGAATGGTCAAGCAACATACACTTCTGGACATTAATCCGCAGAAGCTCATTCATTCAAGTTTGTGGAAGTTTGTGCGCTGCTGTAATTAACATTTAAAATAAGGACCATCCTTTTCACATGATAAATAGATTTTTTAATCTAAAGATATGCTTTTTTTGCCAGTGACAGTGAAATCTGTCATTTCAAAACTGTGAAGTATATAGGATTTTGGTATTCTATCACCCTTTCTATTTGGTTATTTGGTCAGCTGTAGCTGTTTTGATCTAGGGCTGGATAATAAATTAATAACAATGCAAGTTACTTAGTAACAACATGCTGAGCAACATGAACAGCGGCAGGGTTTCACCGCCATGCCTCACAACTACTTAAAAATAAAAAACAATAGCATGGATTGAAAACTGTCTAAAACAGGAAAGGTCACATCACTAGTTTGGTAGTATTTCAGATATTTAAAACAAGAAAGCGAATCAACAATTACAGATATTAACTGATATGAAACACTTATTTTTTTCAGCCATATTATTTAGCCCTATTTTGACAAATGCAAAGAAGGTTAAAGGAGTGATACAGTCTGCACATTTGTGATCAGCCATTAAGGATGGTGAATATGTTGCATTTGTGCCCGCAGCTTTTTGGCCAAAAAGTGTTGTTCTTGTTAAGATGCTTGTGTTCTTTGGACAGTTTCAGGCTAAAACAGGGAGATTTATGGAGCAGCCAAAACGTCTTGGACAGCTACACCCATGAGTGTAGGAGACGCCACCAGATGCAGCATTGATAAGATATGTATAGCTATGTAAGCAGGTTGCATTGCCAACTTCACTCCCATGGGGAATGGTGTAATTAGCTTTTTTCCCCCATTGTCCCTGCATCCCTATTTAGCACAGGGAAATAGAGAATACTTTGGGGGAATTAAAAGTGCTTGTTGCAAAACTAATTTTGGATCTATTTTGGGGATGTGTCAGCGGAATGATATTGCTATCGCTCAACATGACAGCAATGACAAGGCCATGAAAGGGATGCTAATGAAGGCAATAAAAGCAGCACAAGGTGAACATTTACCACAGGGGCTTACATTATTCAGACTTCCATGGTATTCATCTTTTTTCCTATTCCCACTGGGCTTTCTCTTTTTCCAATTTGCTTTCCTTCCAGGTTCAAAGGATTAGTGTGAAAATGATACTTGCTCTGTTTTTCCATCTTCAATTCCAAGCATATCTCCTCTGGCCACATATCATCTCATCAAAAGATAAACATTAAGGAATATGAGCAAATTAATTAATATTTTGATTCAAATACTTCAAGTAACTATAGAAGTTCAAAAACTGAATGCCCTAATTCTGCAGTACAAAAGAAAGACTTTGTTTCTTAATTGTTTTATACTAATGGCTCATATTTTAATCAGTTGTTTTTCTCAGAAAATTTAGAACACAAAGAGATGACATAGTGGAGTTATAGCTTCTTGTCAGTAAACATTGTCCTAATCCTTCAAACTGAAGTTAATGGTAAAATAATCAGGAAGTCTCACTCATTGCAAAGTTATAAGGGGTAAATTTGTCAGGAAAGCTGGGCATCACAACCCAACACTCTGGTGTCATTTAGTTTCAATATGCTTATATTATGATTTTATTATGTGAAATCCCTTATTTTGGCCTAGTCTGTAGTCATTGTTCTATCCAAAAGGTAGACTTAGTTAAAATCCAACCCTTTCAGGTGTCAGACTTTAAGGGAAACAAAGGAATTAAAAACAGCACTACCTTGGCATGTGTACGTTTGCACTGAAAGATATGCCAAACTCAAGTCATCTGGCTCAGATATGAGCTTAAATCATGAAACTGATGGGCTACTTTGTTGACCTCGTGTCCAAATTAATCAAACTGTTATAGCATATATATACAAAAGCAGATTCTGTAGATCAATTCTACCAAGAAATCTATCAAAAATAGAAGATAGCGGTATTCCGGTGACAACTATCTGCAGGAAGATCATAGTTTTTTTGGGGTTTTTTTATCCCTTCAAAGACCTAGCCTAGATTCAAAATGAAGGCAATGAGTAGAATTTGAAACTAAAGACGAGGGTAGTAAGCCATATACCGAACATGCATTTTAATGGAGCAGTGATAACATTAAAGAGTTGAACCCCTAAGAAGTCGCTTGACTGTATGAGTGAAAACAAATTTCCTGAACATGAAAGTAGACTGAGTATTGGTTAATATTTTCCAGCTACTCTTTGGTTGAAACATCTGAAGAACTGTATGTGTATGTTCTTCAAGAAAGGCAAAAACTCCTATCTGAAAACCTCTGACTTTGTGTGTATTTATAGCATGGTTACTGTACAGTTGAATAGGCATCTGGGCCTCACAACAGTAGATAGATAAAGTAAAACAAAGGCTGTGAAACAACACGCTGAGCTCTGAGTTATTTCACTGCTGCTTCATGCCCTATGCTCCTCTCAGCATGTCCCCAAGTCAGCTAAAAAAAAATTGTGCTTGTTGTCAGCAGTAAGAATGGATGGATTGCATTTGCATGTGCCATGTGAATTCTTTCTGGTTGCATGCATCCAGCTCAAACTCTGTCCCCTTGCTTCTTTGTATTAGGATCCATTCCCTGAGAAACCTGGTAATTACAGAACATGAGCTGTTCTGGCAGAAATTGGAGATAATTGTTTTCCAAGTTGCAGTGAGACTCCGAGTGTCACTCAAACACCATGTTTGCCTGAAACTACTATAGGTATGTGTACGAAGACACCGGTTGTTGCAGAAAATTACTTGTATCTGAGTTTTTCCTGGGCAGTTCTTGATTTGTCCTTGCAATGTAGAGCATGTTCCCATTATTCATGCATCATGCATAGCAGGATGTACTTTTTCCTATAATGTAGGCGTCCATAGAGAAACTGGCACAAACAGATAATTCTGATCTAGGATATCTTGAACCTTTTATTTATATATTTTTGTGCTTTTGGCTTCCTGTGTCTAAAACCACCTTTGTGATTCTATAATCCTTCCTCCACACCAGTGACTTAGCCTGGCGTAAGAGCTCAAAATAAGGCAATGCACCATTCCTCCCTCCTCTCCCTTAGCCCATTTTTCTCTGTCCTTTCATTCTCCCTTTCTGATCTGCTGTGTTTGAGTACCAGAGGTCATAAAGCTTTGGACAAGGCAAAGGCCCCAGCCAGGCTGATGTGCTGACTGGGGGGATATGAGGCTTGACTTTGGGGCAGTGTGAAAGATCCAGGCCTGTCTTGTTTGTCTGTCTGTCCGTCTCGCTGGCTACACTATAATGAGATTGCAGGGTTCTGTAAGGCGGATTTACTGGAGCACAACTCCCCCTAGGGCCTTTTCATAGAAATTGGTTCCTCCATATTTCACCCAAGCTTCTCACTCTCTCTCTCTCGCTTTGTCAAATGTGTCTATCTTTCTCCTTCACACCCTCTCTCTTTCTAAAACCTCTGATGTTCGCTCCCACTTTTGTTAATTATGATACGCTGCTTTCCTTTCTTTCTGAGGGAAAAGATTGAAACTTTCCATAAAGCACAAAGCTTATCCAAAAGCGGGGAGAAAGAAAGACACAATGAGAGAGAAAGTGGTATGTAGGATTTGGGCTGGGATGTGGCACCAATACCCTATCGCAAGGCCTCTCCACATTATCTCCCCTTCAACATGGCCACATTCATTTTGATGGCCTCTCTCAACTCCATGTGGAATCCCATAAAAATGCATGAATGCATACATGGACTGTGACAAGGATATTTTCCTAGCGGATGTTAAAATAGTTCCAGTTTTTTATTGTCTCCCAGTTACTTTGCTGCAAATTGAAAGCCAAGGTCATAAAGCCATTCAAATTTTTTATAGCATGTATGCAAAGCATTTCACAGAAATGTTTTCTGTTAGTTTACACTACTGATGTTTACACACATTGTGGGGTCTCGCAGTCCAGCCAGCACAGCTGTGCACATTGAGAATGGGGCCAATTCAAATACAGTCTCAAACTTGCATCAAGCCAGCCTTTTTTCGAGAGGTGCTATGTTATCCTCTTCATCATACCAAAGCACCTCTACCTAAAAACAAATAGTTTTACATATTATTCCCAATATCAGCACAATACCATTCATTTTACACTACCCAAGGATGTGCAGTCATTATTCACCTTTAAGGCTCCTGATCAGATTGTGAAGGAACACTGGATGAATATTTTCAACTTTCCTGGGTCATGTAAACACTTGACTGTACATAATCAACAGCTTAGGCAGCAAAACATGAGAAATAAGGTAAGATGAGCCCACCTACTCAGCAGTGAGCTAAGCCCCAGGCTGCTAATTGGTACAGGGCACTGATTACAGAGGCTTGCATAAAGCGCTGCAGGGAGATTGTGGGTAAAGGTTTCCCAGTAGACCCCTGTGCCACCACCAAACATTAACTTGCACCATTAGGTCCAACCAGCTGCGCTTACACACATGGTCTGGGTATTCTCACTCCCCAGAGTTCTTATCACTGAAACACTTTCTCTCCCTTTTTCTGACATCCAAACCAATATCGGCGGGGAGCCCACAAGATGAATGACCCTGCAAATGCGACATTAAAAAGTCATAAATGGGAATACCTTCAGGCTCAGGAGTTCCTCAGTGAGGGGGTGGCCCATATTTTTTTGCTTACTAACTGCTAAGAACAGGTGGATCAAGGCAAAAGAAGTGCCACAGTAATTTATAATGTCACTCCTGTGTTACAAAAAAGATTGAGAAGCATTGTAAAATATGTTCAAACTTTTATTGCACCAATTAGAAATTTTTTAGCCATTTTTCAGCTTATAAAATTTTGTAAGCCAATTGGCATTACCAACTCTACAGCTCAATCTTTGTGTGTATTTCAAAAAGGTCCTAGATCTTTCTCCTGGAGATTTCCAAAAAGGTTGCCAACATTTCTAAATCTAGCTTGTGTTCTAACAGACAGAAAGTGAAGAATAAAACCGATGAAACAAATCAGGTTTTTTGTACATTCACCTTTCTTGATATTGACTAAAGCTCTCTTACAGTCAATTCCCTTCTTTACTAATTCAATGACATTTCCCAGAGTCATGTACTAATTGCAGTTTTGTGACAGAGGTCTATCCATGATAGCAGCCTTAATGAAGAACATACATACCTCATCAGAAAATACTGTTTGATGTTCATGAACTTCTTACAGGTTTTGCACTTCCTCTCACTCACTCTACTAAAACTGAAAATAGCTATTATTCTTATCCCCATTGCAGCAACAGCACTGAAAAGAGTTGTCACTAGTATGACCTTATGTAGTTTAGGTATTGGAATCTAAAAAAGATTATTATTATTATTTTTTTTTTTTTTAGTTTATGACTCGTCAGCCATTGGCCAGGACAAGTCAAGCTGAAAATAGGCCAAATCAGGTCACCAGTCAGAGTTCATCTAAAATGAAACATTTTTATTTCATGCAAAGCAAAGAAACAATTTACAATTTTGATTAAAGGGGTTAACTATTAACTTACAAAACTTTAGAAACTGTTGACAACTGTGCAGACAAAATAAGATGGTCTCTTTTAGGCTCTTCTTTTCCACTGTGTCCTTCATCAGCACTGACTCATTGGTTTCAAAGTGCAGTGCTGACATTTTCATTGGCCCAGAGACCACTTATGGGGCAGGGTGTTGGCTCCTGTGAGGTTGGACCAGTAAACAAGTGGACAGGGGCCCAGTGAGGGCTGGCCTACTGAGGAACATTTGACAGCCCATAATTATGTCTGCTGCATACAAAGGCATTTTCACTGTCAGTATGTCCGAACTGAGTCACACAGTAGATGTAGACATCTCAAAAAACATCTTATGAATCCCATGTATGATGTTTACCTATTATCTGGTTCACATTTTAATCCCAGAGAAGATGATGATGGGAAATTTTAATATATTTTATTTTCAAAACTACCTACGCTGATGGGTCATTTGGTATTTAACTAAAAGATAGGCTGCTAAAGTGTAATGTCATGTATCCAAAAATAGACATCACAATTGTGTGTTTAAGAATAGCTGGGCTCTGCAGTATTGTGCACTCTATTGTACACGTTGGAGGGAGGCAAATACCTCACAAATGCATTACCCCTTCTGGACCTTGAGTATCGCACAGCAACAAACACACACAATCCATAATTTCAGGTTCCAGCTAACCCCAGTGACGCCTTTGGTTAATTCTACTGAAGCCCACGAGGCTGTCCAGTATCCACCAGTATATTGGCCTTGGATATCCTCCTTAAGTCCTCTCTAGCTAGTCAGTGCCTGAAGTCACTATCATGTGCACACACTCTTCAAAACGATGAACATTTTTCACTGTAACAGAGACTTTAACTTTGAATAATGTGGAGGGTTTGTGCATATGTGTGTGAGGTGTTGTGGTTGTTTATCTGTGTAAATACTTACTAAAATTGTGGCAAGATCTGGTTGAATCTTCCAACTGGCTCCACCTTGATATGAGTTCTTAGTAGGGATATGTGTATGCGATGGCAGAATGCCAGACCACAGCTACTCAAAACTTCAGCTAATGATGAAATGTTTCTATTACATTTGTTGAACCACTTATGCTGATACTAATCTCATGTAAATATATTTTTGGGCCTTTTATTGTCCTCTATAAAAACATGGATAGCATATTGCTTCTCGTCATGTAATCTATTTAGGTCCTCTAAGAAATCTCTGTTTGCATCCTTGATTGCATTTTTCTTTCTCTGTGGTTTCTTTGCTACCTGAATAACCTGCCTCTCTAGGCCTAGGCCACTGTTCTGATCTGACACTGCTTGGGTTTTTTTTCATCACTTCATTTCTTCTCTCTTCCTCAGTTCTGTTCGGCCTGCTGTCGGTGGGTGCCCAGACAGAGATGAAGAAGGTTGTTGGGGACAATGCCACTTTACCGTGCCACCACCAGTTTCCAGCTTCAAGCCCTCTTGACATTGAGTGGTTGCTGCAGAAACCTAACTCAAAGCAGAAAGTGGTAAGATTTCTTAGTATGTATTCTGTATGACTTTTTCTTGCTACTGCATCTTATTGGTTAACAAAACACCTTATTTGAAGGTGCATAAGACTGGCATGACACTGTCATAAACATGGCATAACAGCTGTGATGTACATGAAGGAGTCTTTGTAAATGTTTATAACTGTTGTTATAAAGTGTCATTTGGTTAACAATTTGATAAACAATGCCACTTTTAATGGACTTTTAATGCAACTTTGCATTAAAAATGTCTTTATTTACCAAATGGCACTTTATAACAACAGTCATAAGACTACTTCATGAATGTTTATGAAGAACAGGTGTCATGAATATGACATGGGTTGTCATGTTTATGACAGTGTCATGTCAGTCTTATGCACACCCTTTCAATTAAAGTATTACCAAAATATTAATATGTTAAGAAACATTGTTAGACAATTGTCAACATTGTCAACAAAGTCTAATTAGCTACACTGAGACTGACTGTGTGAAAGACAAGGACATGGTGTTCTGTTTTTGGATTGACCTAACCTCAGAAATGTGCTTGTTTTTTATTGTTCCAGAACTTCATTATCAATGTCAACAGCAAGGGGTGCTACTCTGCTAGAGTGACTTCTGGCGTGACTTATTTATCTTTTTTTTTTTTTTTTTTATCTACTGTATCTTTGAACCTACGTTCTTTCACATGAAGCCCTGCTGAAGGTGGTGTGGTGTGCCCTTGGGACTCAAGTTTCTGTGTCCATAGCTGGATCTGTCAGCGATATCAAAATGAAAAATCCTGACACCATGTTTATGAACAGGACAGTCAAATGACTTTCCCATGTTTTCATTTTGACAGTTCAGTCTGGAAGAATTTTCCAATGCAAAAAAAATTATATTAGCAATACTACATGAAAATGTACTTGAAAGCACTATAGGCTACATGCACATGGCTACAAGCTACATGAAAATGTACTACTTACTGAACTAAACAAATAGTTACACAGAATACATGTGCTTTAAATTTTGCTATGCACAACTGTAAAAAAATGTCATGTGGAAGCTGAGGTTCACTTGAGTGAAACTGCTCAATTTGGGAACCATTTTGACAATAGACTGATAATTTCTTAAAATTGACAGATTTTGACAACTAGTTCAACATTTATGATGGTAATGACTCAAGCAATGAAATAAGGACTGTTGGTTTTAGTTAAAGTTTTGCTGAATTTAATAGATGTACTTATTAGCTCTTAGCAACTCCACATTAAATGGAAAAACATATTTTCTAGGTGATGAACAACAACAAAAAAACATATTTTCTCGAAGAGGAGTCTTTAGTTGTCCTTAAATGAGAACAAATGTAAATATTTTCTGACGTTTTCTGTTGGCGCAGAGGTTATTTCATTCGAAAATTCTGAACAAATTGTGACGGTACAAAACAAAGTAATCCGGAAACAACTTTTTGCCATTTAGAATGGAACACATGAAATAGAATTGCCATACAATGAGGTGTTTTATGTGATCAAATTAAATTAAACTGATTAGGTCCTAAAATTGTTTATGTTGACATTGCAGTTTTCTTCCTGAACAGTAGGAGTCAGCACTGAGAAATTTTACAGCTCCAACTGAGGAAAGAAAAGAATAAGTGGAGCTCTGCAAGGGCCAGCAGGGCCAGGGCTGCAAAGTGGCAGAGAGATTTTGCTGAATTTATTCACAGTCTTTAACATTAATGTTAATGTTAAGCTGCAAACTTTTAATAATTTTTCACATTGGAAAAAGTCCATAGGAATTGTGGAAAATAGCAAAAATTAATGGGAAACTATAGATTATTTCAGCAACATTAATATCAAGCAAAAATATATTTATTCCATTATATAATGAAAGCTTACTTCTCAGATAAGAATCAGGTTGAGCTGATTTACTCATGATCAGTTTCTTTCAACTGTATTTGGAAAATTATTGGCTCTTAATGGTAAATCAAATAAAAGTTCCTGCTTGCTGTGTATATTCTTTGGCTTTCCTCAGTTTTATGGTTTTTCATTTTGAAACTTCTTAACTTTTAAATCAAATTAAGTTAATGTAGTGCCTTAGCAACTTGCTTTTATTACTTTTTATAACATTTTAACATTTTTACAATATTTGTGGCATTTGTTTAACTACTACGGAAGAGGATTAGGGCCACTGAAAAAAAAATTATAATTCTGACTTTAAAGTCATATTTTTTTTAATTTTTTTTTCCAGTTGCCCTAATCCTCTTCCGCAAACTACACACTACAACAACAAAAAAACTACGAAACTGCAGAATGGAAAAACTGGAGCAGAAAAAAGAAGCATGTGTAAAAAAAAAAAAAAAAAGGAACATCAAAAGTTACATTTTAATGATCTCAGAAAAAGGCTGCCATATTGCAAAGAATATTTAAAAGGATGAAAACAATGAAGGCACTATTAATTAAAATCAAACATCCAAAGATGTGATTATGTCACCACGTGTGCAGTTGAATGAATGAATCATTCTTTTTTTTTCTGCTGCAAGTATTTGGAAGGAAGGACTGGGCATTTGTCAACATTTAGCCACTATTTAGCAAGAGAAGAGATACATGTATTAATGACTTTGAACCAGAGGTGTGACCAAGTCACTGTGTTGCAAGTCTCAAGTCTCTGTCCTCAAGTCCGAGTCAAGTCTCAAGTAATTCAGGCAAAAGTCGAGTCAAGTCTCAAGTCAGGAACCTTTAATTTCAAGTCATTTCGAGTCGTTTTTATTTTTTTTTATATAATTTGCAATTATACATACAATTCAAATAATAGACCATTTGTTCTTTTTAAAATATGTATTTATCTCAAATGATAGAACATGTGTAGCTGAACACAAAGTATAAAAAACATTTTTAAATTGGACCACTTTATTGCGCAGTTCTGTTAAACTTGATATTCAATAAAAAAAGACGAAAATGCTGACATTTCTCTTCTTGCATGTTTTACAAGTTGCAGTTCGTTTGCCTCTGGGCTGCAGGTCTGAGGCATTTTGTTAGCATGTTTTCTATCATTCTTATAGCTTGATAGGAAGCCTGATCCA
>CAEFZY010077498.1:0-13568 GCA_903066815.1 Brachyrhaphis roseni
AGGTCTCCGTTATTTCCTTTTATTAGTTTTGCATGCTTGTTGTGAAGCAGGACGGTATTTACAGCAGTGTGTTCAGGAGGATCAGTTGCTCGGCTGTCTGGCTCTGCTCTGCTCTCTCGTTCCCATAAACTTATAAACTCTCTTTCAGGCTGAATACAGAAGTGATTCCATGGAAATAACACAGGAAGCTCCTTTACCTTCATCTTTAGAATGAAGGTAAAGCTTGTAGTTTTAGCTACAGCTTGTAGCTAAAACTACAAGCTGTGCGGTTTTAGCTTTAACTGGTAGCGACCAATGTTTACAAGCCACCGTCTAATTAATTCAGGATCGTTTGGAAATCCATGAAACTTAAAATCCCATTATATTAGGAAGACAATAAAGTGCATAGTATTGTTTTATTTGCGTCTGAAATACGACTTTGTTTTTTCTAGCTGTCATAGTAACTCAAAGCGGAAAAAATGAGCCGCATTTGACGATTGTGACGTCAGAGCCTTATGTGCAAAGAGCCCGTAGTAACACAGCACTAACAGGGCTGGTTAAAAAAAACATACCGGTAAAAGTCACTGAGAGCCGTCTTCATCTTCCTCCTGTGTATTGAAACGTGTTAGGTTACATTAACTTGCTTCTTCCTCTACACATATATTCCACCTGTCTCACTCTTACCTTTTCTGCTCGAGCGCCCCCTGGCGGCCGTTAGAAAAAATGCATACATAAGCCGCATCATTGTATAAGCCGCAGGGCTGAAAGCGTGAGACAAAAGTCGCGGCTTATAGTCCGGGAATTACAGTAGTTAGAATATTTATTTTTCACCAGGGCGAAACTGTGAAGAAGTGGCTTCATTAGGCGCCAGAACGGGAGGAAGGCATCAAAGAAACAAACCCTAACCCAACCAGAGTCAAACTTGGGTTACCCCAACTTGTACCGATTCCCTGGTTCATACAGTACCAGGCTGAACCTCCCGGACAATAGACTGTTGTTCTGACAGTCAAAAAGGAGTCAAATATGTTTACAGATCTATGCCTGTTTTCTTAAATAAAATGTAATATTAATGCCATGTTGTCATTTTTAAACTTGTGTAAACACATTTTTGGAAAGATGGTAATGTAAGATAATTATGAATGACATGATACCATCGTCTGCCAATAAGATTGTGTGTTTAACACCAGTGAAGAAACTTTTAATGGTATGTTATGATGTAGACCTATCAGACCAAAAATGTACATGAATGAACATTGGTTCCTTAACTTTCATTCAATATAAAATCAACCTAAATGTGCATGTAGATCCACATTCAGATGATGGTTCAATCGACATTGATACAAAGTCAGTTATGGTTGAAACTGCCATGAAGTGCGGCAGTTGGTGAGGATGGAACGCCGCTATAGTGAATAAATGATGGCTTATAATCCAGGCAGCACAGGTCAGTAGAGGCAAGGTCAGACTCTGGTAGCAACTGGTACAATGAACAAAAACGAGACCAGACTTCTGACAATGACACAACAGAAATGACAAGGACCTGAAGAGAACAAGAGACACAGGTGGGTATAAATACACAGGGAAGGTAATCAAGGGAAACAAAAGACAGTTGGGAACAATCAGGGGCCGACGAGACAACACAGGAACTAAATTGACACACAGAAAACCAAATCCCCACAGAAACTTTGATTTAACATGAGACTCACCAACTGCTTTCAATTTGGTTTCAATGTCAGGCTTCAATGTTTCTGCCTAATGTTGTCTCACTCAGATTTTGCTATCTGGGGTTATTGTTCTTTATTGTTCTTAAGCCAGCAGGTGGTGCTGTTAGCTTCTGAATTTCCAGGCTGAAGGAAATATGAAAACAATTGTGTGTTTCCATCCAGAGCCGCAGAGGAAGAACTTCAGTTGATCTGGTAAAAAGCCCAACCCGCAGTGCCGCTAATCCAGATTAGAGAACGAGACGCTGAGCTGAGGACAGAAAGACCGGCAGGAGGACACTGGACATTCAGGATGCTGCTGCAGGAACTGTGATGTCGTGATGGACACCAGAGGACGCAGAGGAACCGATGGGTCAGTGAAACGCTCGTCCATCAAGCGCAGCGCGTCTTCTGGATCCCAGAGGGTAAGACTCTGCTGAGAGACCAGAAGATGCAGGGATGGAACAGTCTCTGCATTTTCTTGAGACGGTTTAGACCAGACGTCCTCCAGTCCGATCGGAGCAGTTCAGACTGGAGCGGAATCAGGTCAGAGTCCGATTGGACCGGATTTGTTGTCATGGCTCCAGTTACTATGGTGATGACAGAGTGATGCTGACCTGACAGCAGAACCCCAGCGCTTGTTCTGTCTGACCATTTCCATCTCTGCATCTCCTTGGTGTTCTGGTCCAACTCTCTTTCCCACGGTTCTTCAGTTACATCAGGTCTGCTCAGATCTCTAAGCATCCCACCGCATTCCAACCAGGATGAGTCCAAACTTTGACTGGACTTCAGTTCAGACATGGACTCAGACCAGTGTTCTGACTATCCGTGCTACCTCGTCAGATTTTGCTACCATACCACAGATAGATAGAAGGTCTATCTGTCAGTGCCACCCGTCCAAAACTGCTACCGTCATGTTTACAAACAAACTATAGCAGGTTGTTAATGTTAAATACATTGGATAATATTATCTGAGTGACTGAAGTGGAAGCTAGGAGTTATGGTTAGCTTAGCATTGGAACAATTTATATCCATGATGAAACCACAAGATCACTTCCTTATCAGAATATCCTACCTGTTTAAAATGAAAAGCTGTAGATGCTTGCACTAATCATTTTACTGGAATATCATACCTGTTAAAATATTTTAACTACAGAGGCGTTTGTAAGAATAAAACAGTATCAGACAGGAAGCAGGTTTTTATTGGAATTAAATTAAAGACAAACACAGATCACTGCAAAATCTTTTTGTGCATTAATCAGTTGTATTAAAGACTTTATTAAATGCAGCCACAATATGCCACTGAAATGATAGGATATGATTAATATACACTAATATTACACGGCTATTACAGCTTCAATCCCATAGTATCACTAACATCTATTTAGCAAAGTTTAATAATAAAAAGAGTGTAATTAAACTAAAATATTTTAAAATATAGGAACAAAATAGCCCAACAAACAACGTATTTTGTCCTGGTTAACCGCCAAACAATAACTTGTTAACAGTAACGACTTTGCAGATGTCAAACTAAAAACATTTATAAATATATTTATAAGCTGCTGCCATGTAAAGTAAAAACATGAAGTAATACAGCACCTTAATGAAAGCAGGTATAAAATAAATTAAATAAAGCTTACCGTAATCTTCTATGAAATAAAACACCTGAAACAAAACTTCCACAGTATTTATAAGAAATCTGCTGAGTAAGCAGAATGTGACGTAGCATCAATGTGCATTACCACAAGGTAGGACGGATTGACGGGTAGCACAGCTAAACAGAACAGCAGCCCACTGAGAAATGTCCCGGTGCTCCCGATTACCAACAAACTGGGACAGACGAGTCTCAGAAATCATCTGGGCTCGTTGTCTCCTGATTCAGTTTCCCTCTGATCTGGTCACATTATTGGACCTTCTCTGGAGTTCTGCTGAAATTCTCTCAAGTTCTCCTGAGGTTCTTTATGTCCAACTGGGTTGTTTAGTCCAGTTGGAGCGAACTGGTCTATTGAACCTGAGGTTCCACGTGGTTCTCCTCTTCCTCAGAAGCTTCCTCAGAGGAGCGTCTCCACGTCCGCAGGTTCAGTCAGAGCTGAAAATGTTCAAACCAAACTGGGTCACGAGTCTCTGAGTCAAGAGTCCAGCTCCAACCAGGAGGAAGAGAGCAAATGTTTTTGATCTCAACAATCAGAAGATATAAAAAATCCAACAAATTAGCTGAAAAATGAGAATAAAATTTGTTTTTGTTCAATTTCACTGAAGATTAATCGATTTTTCCTTTATTATGCAGTTGTTGAGTCACTCCTGCACCATGTGATGATGATGATGATGATGATGGTTTCTGTGCAGCTTCATCGTTCACGTGAAACAGACAATCACACTGCAGCTCATGTTCCACTCAGACAGTAATCCATTAATTTAACAAAGTGGAGATTTGGGAAGACACACACACACACACACACGCCTGCACAAATACGCACATACATGCAGTCGTTGAGAAGCATGTGGCTTTAAAGGGCCAGTCTCTGTGTTTTTTTACTGACTGGAGAAACTCCCAGAAATTAACCTGACCCCGTTCAGGAGGAACTCTGGTGTTCCAGCTATTTGTTTCTAATCTTCCTGAAGTTTTACAGCGAAAAAAGACCAGCAGATTATTTTCTGTCTTTAGTTTGACTGATTGGCTCTCCAGTAACATTCTGGTTTTAAAAACCAGTAAGACTTTGATACAAACTCCCAGTTACCTGAAATCAGTCAGTCGCCTCCTGTGACTGGGACCAGTTTGCTCAGTGACTGGGACCAGTTTGCTCCAGCAGCTTCGTTTTGTCGACTCTGTGGAGGATTTTAAAAACCAACTGAAAACATTTATTTTGGTTGGTTTTTGTGTCTTGATTTTTTTCTGTATTCTTAACGTTTGTTTGGATCTTATGTCTTTGAGAAGTGCTTTATAAATAAACGGTAGTTATTATATCCAGCCTTGGTGAGTCTGGAGCGTTTTACAGCAGCAACACCTTACACTCTGCTTGGTGTTTCCTGCTGCAGGTTCACAGAGCGTGGATCGAGAGAACCTTCCAGAAGAGAGAATGCATCCAGATCATTCCCAGCAAAGATGCCAGCAGGTGAAACGATGCACAGATCTCTGTTATATTGTTGTTGTGTTGATGAAGAGAAGCTCAAGTGCTCTGAGCAAGGCGGTCAGCTGACCAGGTCACATGGTGCTGATCTCCTCTGAGTTTCAGTCATGTGACTCTGAAGAAATCAGTCCTGGACGAAGCAGAGCAACTTCTCATATTCAGAGATTTCCTGAAGGTGGAGCAAAGCAGGAAAGCTAAAATCTGAAAACATCAGCTCCACCTCCAGCTGCTGTGGTTCTGAGTCAAACCAACCAGTTCCCCTCCTGGCCTGTGGGGGCGCTGCACCAAGAACCACTGAAGGAAACCACACAAAAACCTCTGAAGACACTGAGAGCAACTTCCTTCTTCACCAGATGGAAACAAGATGGAGGATCAGATCTTAGTGTTGGAGGATTTCTCTTTAGTCTTTGGCTAAAGACCAGGAGACATTTCTGCTGCTAGCTCTAGGCTAGCATGTTAGCTCTGGTTGTATTTACCCAGAATGCCCTGCGCTGTAGTTCACTTCCTGCTTTTGGAGCTGTCTCCGGTCCACTTGGTGTTCACATTCAAACCGAACCCAGACCAAGGTTTGGAGGACCAGAGGTCAGAGGTCGATTAACATTCACACCAACCGAACTGGACTTTATACCAAATGAACTGGAGTTGGACTAATGCAGGCTGAACTGGGCTGGTGAGAATGTAACTTTAGCGTTGGTCAGAGATGTGATGAAGGGAAAGAACTACTTCAATCACTGCTGCAAAGATTTCATTCGATGAAATCAGTTCTTTTCTTTCTGCCCTCCATCTTCCTCACCTGATGACATTAAGAGGCTTTAACCTGATTGGTTTGTTTTAGATGAAGCTCTGTGGTGATTGGACAGCTGGAGAACCCAGAGAGAACTGATGCGACGCCTTTCAGGCTTCCTATTGGACAAAGGAATCAAACCCTGAAGGCAACAAACTGCTGCAACATTTAGAAAAGAAAGTCAGCATGTTCACAGAAATATCAGTTCATTAATTATTCAAATTTAATCAAAGTTTCTGTCAAAGGAAACCCAGCATCACTCCTCCTGGCCAGCAGGGGGCGACATAAGAGAGGAAAAACTCCACTTTAACAGAAAGAAGCCTCCAGCAAAACCAACTGAAATATTCATGGCGTCACCTTGGTAACCTGGGACTGATGGATCCACCTCCCACTGAAAGTAGAACCTCCAGTACCAGCAGTCTGGTACCAGAGGTTTCTGGTAGGAACATCTGGACCAATCAGGTCTGAGATGGATCTGATTATTTAAGGTTTCATATGTGAGAATATGAGATTATAATATGGAATAACAAGAAGCCGATGAAGAGAAGCTAAAGCAGAAATTTGATCTGGGCTTTTAGTTTCCATCAGAAAATTTTTTGGATCAACTGCATCAGAACAGATTCCTCACTGAGGAGCCGAGTGACCTCTGACCTCTGCATGTCAACATTGAACGTCGTTGGACCCAAAGCTCAACACTGAGCCTTAGCTCTGCCCACTTTGGCTCAGCTCAGCAGTGATTGGCTGAGCCCTTCAGACTGTTTACATGCAGCACCGTTACCACGGTAACCACTGCTAGGGATTACATCGACATATGCCTGAGAAAGCACACACCCTCTCACACACACAAGTTTGAAAACTAAGAGTTAAAGCATAAAAATCATCCAAAGGAACAGTAAACTGGTAGTAAACTGGTAAAGTGATAGCACTGCAGAACCAGTTTGTTGGAATCTGTCCCACCAGGAGGAGCTCAGCTGATTGGCTGCATGGTGTGGATCGACAAGAATCATCTTATTCACCTTTAACGGCACCAGAGCCAATCAGAACTGGACCTACTGGTGTCTGGATCGAACCAGATGATCTGGAGCTGAAGATCCAGAACTGACAGTTGGACGTTCAGCTGTAGGAGGTTCTGGTCTGGGTGGTTCTCTGGAGTGCAGAACCTTAGAGACGGTTCTGGTTCTTGAACTGTTTCTAGACTGACGGAGTCTTTGGCTCTGATCTGTTATGGAATGCTTTGTTGATTTCTAAGGTCTTCTGCCTTAGAAATCAACAAAGCACTGTTCCACAGTTTTCACATGTAAATGTTCATTGAGACGGTGTGTTCACTGACCTTTGCTCTTCTTCAGGAGTCGTCTCATCATGGCGGTCAGTTCGGACGCGGAGTCGCTCTTCGTGGCCTTCAAGAAGTTCTCAGTCTACGGAGACACGAAGGCGAGCGGCAGGGAGCTGACCGGGAAGGCCTGGGCCAAGCTGTGCAAGGACTGCCAGGTCATCGACGGGAAGAGCGTCACCGGCACCGACGTGGACATCGTCTTCTCCAAAGTGAAGTGAGTTTTTCTGCAGTGAATCCACATCGGGCCGGGGTCTCCTCTCATGACTCATGAACAAGCAGTAGATTCAGTTTGGCGCTGGATCCATGGGAGGTTCTGGAGCAAAGGTTCCGTTGAAGGTCTGAGATGAAGGTTCTTTAAGGAATATCTCTGTCTTGCAGACAGAGGTCGGCTCGGGTCATCAGCTACAAGGAGTTCCAGCAGGCGCTGGTAGAACTGGCTCCCAAGAGGTTCAAAGGTCAAAGTAAAGAGGCGGCGCTGCAGTCCATTCACAAGCTGGTGGAGGGCCAAGAGCCGACCAACGTCGGCGTGACGGTGAGCCTTCGTGGAGACACTTCCTGTTCAGTTGAATCTCGTTTAGTTTGTTTCTTACTGAAAGCTTCTAGAAACGCTGAATCAGGTGAGTTTAGAGCAGAAAAGGTCCGACCCTCGATTAGCTTCTGCTAATCCGACTTTCTGAGAAGCAAAGATGTTCAGAGGAAAATCATTGAACTGCTGATGAAACTAAATTTATCACAAAGACTGAAATAAACCTGAAGGTGTCCAGCTGGTTCACTTGCAAGATTTAGAAACCGTCAAACGATGTTCAAGCCTAAGCTCCAACCCCTCGTGCCCCGCAGCGACGTAGAAGGTTTGGTCGTAGTGTGTGACGTTGAGCCTCATGGCAGGAGCTGCTCTTCACACACAAACCCTTTTCACTCAAAAACATCCAGGTGAGATCATCTCTTGAGACCCAACATGAGCTCAGAGTAAACAAAGATGGCCGACTAGGAGGAAGCAGTTTGTGTTCTATATTTGATGGACAAAACGATACAAAGACGTCTCCAACGTCCACTGGACTTTCTGCTCCTCCTAGTTGGTTTATCTTTTGTGTTTTGAATTCTCCTCAGTGTTTCCATCACCTCGCTTTCTGATTGGCTAAATGTCACATTCAACAAGCGGCGTTCTCTCACGTGGCGACATCGGGTCAAGACGATCCTGCATGTTGAATATCTCCGATCTTAAATTGCCACGGTCCTGATGTCCTTCTGAGTGAAACTCTGAACACACGGCAGGAAAATCTCCTCATACTAACTTTAAAGCTGATAATCGGAGAGTCTTTGAAATGGTGGAAGGAGGAAATGGGGATGATGTGAACCGTGTAAGCCGGGCGTTAAGTTCGTCTGGTGTCCCGTAAGGCCGCTCTGCAAACGTTTTCTATCTACATTAAACTGGGAGACCCAATATTATCAGAAGAGACGAGGCTTTTTTTCTGATCTTGGGATCGTAAGATTCTCCAACTGACTGACTTTAGTTGCTGCTGTTTAACCCGACAGTCATTCGCTGTTGGATTGGGTCCTTCATAATCTGTCTTTCATTTAGAATCATGAGTATTGAAGTGTTTTTGAAATCTTAATTTTTATCTAAATATTTCTGATCAAATTCATCTTCAAGTCAGGAACTCCTAACTTTTCTGTCGCATTCTGTTGAGCAGACAGGAAGTAGCTTCACTTGTCCCGCAATTTCCTTCCTGTCCTCTCTGTGTCCCTCAGAAAGTGGCAAAGACGGCAACGGTGGACCGTCTGACAGACACGTCCCTCTACACCGGCTCCCACAAGGAGCGCTTCGACGACAGCGGCCGGGGCAAAGGCCGCGAAGGCCGAGAAGACCTGGTGGAGCACACGGGCTACGTGCGCGCCTACAAGGACGCCGGAACGTACGACAGCAAGGTGAAGGATGCTGACAAGTGAGGAGACGCCCCCTGCTGGAAGCTCAGAGCAAGTCCTCTGGGACTGGACCAAACCCTGCATGGAGGGAGCTGAACAGAACCGCCGGTCCACCTGCTGGTGGAACCAGGAATTAATAAACAACATTTAGAGCTTTTCACAATGTCTCCTTCCTGTAATAAACTTCACATGTAATGGAGTTCATGAAAATATGATTTATTAAATCACTGTTAGATTTCTGAGGTGAATAGAAAATGTTAAGTTGGAGAAAAAAATATTTTCAGATGATTTTAATGAACATCATGTAAATTAGAAGCTCAAAAATATAAAAAGTTAAATATTCCAAGAGGAAATTATTTATTCTGGTAGAAAAAATGTCCAACAGCAACAAACATTTTGCAGGTGTGTGGCGCCCCCTCGTGGCAGAGATAAGCTACAACAGGTTAATCCATGTTGCACTCAAAAAGAAATTAAACTCAAACATTTTATTGCTTTCAGATAATTCTATGTTTGCTCATTTTTTGTGGAACATTGTTGGATTTTGAAGAAATAACCAGATTCTGGGTTCATCCAGACCTTTACTTGATTCTTTATTGAAATAATTGTGTTTGAAAAGTAAAGTAAATGCAACTACTCAAAACAAAAAAAAAAATCTGTAAATGTTTCAGTAAAAATGCTTCAATAACGCAGGATATTAAATCTGCTCCATTTTCATCAGTCCAACTAAAACCCAATAATGAAGAAATGACACAAAATGAAAACCTGAAAGCAGCTGAAGGTCCAGAAGCTCTGACTGACATTCAGGAAACCAGCAGACCACCTTAAGCGATCCAGAGAACTGAAGCTGAACTGAGCAGTGAGGAAACATTAGCAGGAAGACCATGATGCACCACAGAAAGCAGGACCTGGTCCAAAGTCCACCAAGAAGTGATGACTCAGCAGAAAATCATTTGATGCAACAAAAACTTTATTCTGAAAACTACAGAGACATAACTTCTACAATATTTGCAGCAGGAAATCAAATTATTAAAGTTCATCAAGTAAAAACCAGAAGAATCTTCCTGAAGACAAGATGACCTCTGACCTTCCTTCAGGTGACGAACGGCAGACATGAAGCCTTCGGGATCCAGCTGGCCGGTCCTGATCATTACTCAGTCCATTCTCTTTTCACAGCTAGATCCCCGGGTCCGGCGGGTGGTCCAGTCTGTCCTGGAACCACGCCGTATCCGGCGGACATCATCTGGAGCTTCTGGAGACGCCCGTTGCGCCGCAGCACGTCCACCCACTTGTGGCTGCGCTTGTGATTGGCTCGAATCAGCGCCGTGGCGAACATCTCCCCGCAGGCGTCACACTGGTACCCGGCGTGAACCCGCTGGTGGCGCCTCAGGGAGACGGCCAGCTTGAAGGCTTCTCCGCACTCGCCGCAGATGAACGGTGTCAGGTCTGAGTGGGTGACCTGGTGGGTCTGGAGACCCTGCTTGGTGACGAAACGTTTGTCACACTGCTGACACCAGAAGGGTTTCTCTCCGGTGTGCTGGAGCCGGTGCTGTTTCTGCTCAGCCGATGTTTTATATCCCTTCCCACACACGTCACACCGATACGGTTTCTCACCCGTGTGTGTGCGTCTGTGGACCGTCAAGGCGCTGGACTCAGTGAAACACTTCCCACACTTGTCACACTTGTAGGGTTTCTCCCCGGTGTGCAGCCGCTGGTGTTTCTTCAGACTGCTGGACACAGAGAAAGACGCTCCACACTCCACACAGCCGTACGGTTTCTCTCCAGTGTGAATCCGCCGATGGAGCTTCAGGGAGTTCAACACCTTGAAGGAGGCGCCGCAGTCACTGCAGATGTGTGGTCTCTCCTCACTGTGGACGATCTGGTGGACCTTCAGCCTCTCAGCTGACTGGAAGGTTTTACTACACAGCGGACAGCGGTGACCCTTTGACCCCGCTTTCCCTTTACGTTTCTGCTGAACACAAATGAACAACATTTGAATGCATCAGAATCTACATGGAGGAGAAAACAGTCATATCTGGACCAATATTTAACCCCAAAACAAAGCGGAAACCTGAATGAGATCAACTCCCTTCTAGACCAGCCTCTGATGATCTTATTTATTAAACTCTCTGCTTTCATCATCAAAATCCAAACTCTAAACCCGCGTTGGTTTTACAGACAGAATACATTTTCAAAGATCACATTAACAGATTAATGGAGGAAACATTTCTCTGCTGATTCATCATCATGAAGATGTTTGGAGAGTTGATGGACCAGCAGATCTACACATCCAGATTGGTCATCGTCTCCAGTTAAGTTCTGGATGCTTTGGCTCTACTTCCTGCTTTCTTCACCTTGGACTTGTTTTCTTCCCACTTCAGATTCTTCCTTAGGAACTTTGTCTCTAAAGGTTTTTTCTTCTTTGGTTGTCCAGATAATCTCCTCTTGCTGCCGATCTGGTTATGGAGGCGTCGACATCATCAAGCTGTCAGAAACGGTTCGTTTTCCAGCAGCAGCTTCAGATCCACCGCAGGGGAAAGATGGAGGTTCAGGTCCTGGAGTCACAGACCTTCTGCTGGCAGCTGATCCAACATGGAGGCACAACATGGAGGCAACAGCAGCTCAGATCCTGGAGGCCAAGCAACAGAACCACTGGATCTTCCTCACCTCGTCTTCCTCACCTTTTTCTTGTCATTCTGAGAATGTTGGAAGTTTAGTGAATGACAGAACCCGGCCAAAGTTCCCAGTCCATTAAAATCCAAACAGAACTGTCCTTCCTCTCTTCTTTGCTTCACAATCCACAAATGAATCAGGAATATTGATAATAACATAGAGATGGGATTTTAGCACATTAATTTAGAGTAATTAATTACATCGATTTTAATGAGTTGCATATTGTAACCCACCTAATAGCAATATTTATATAAACATCTTTTACATGCAACAGTTCCAAGGCGGAACCTTTGTTTTCCTGTGTTTCTGGTACAGTCGTAAATCTGACGCACAGCTACGTCGCTAATATTAGCGATAGCAGCAGCTTCTCTGGGTTCTAAATGATTTGACCCAGAAAATGTTCACAGCAGTTCAGGAAAATTTTAGTTTTATGAATCTATTTATTCATTTGCCTTTACAATAATGTCTTGACTGACCTGAAGAATATTTTAAAAATAAATACTTCTTGTTGCGCTCAATTGTCCATTTATTCAATAATTTAGCAGCATAAATGGTCAATAAATGGTCAATAAATGGTTTTCAATCACAAAGCAAAACTTCAACCCGGAAATGAACCGGAAATATTTGAGCCAGTAATTCAGTCTAAAAACCAGCAGCTGGAGTGGATCAGAACTCGGCCCGGTTCGGATCGATTAGACAGGTTCAGGTCCAGTTCGGTAAAGTTAGAGACCAACCGGATTTTTAGTAGCAGTCCAGAATCACTGACCTTCTTCCACCTGAAAGGAGAGCAGGAGAGCTGGTCCTGGTCCTGGTCCTGGTTCTGGTCCTGGTTCTGGTTCTGGTTCTGGTCCTGCTGGTCCTGGTCCTGGTTCTGGTCCTGGTCCAGACTCTCCATCGCAGTCCCAAATTGCTCCAGATTCTGGTTCTGTATCGCTCACAGCACCGGACCGGACCGGAGTCACTGATTAGGTTCTGAACGCAGGAGGTCCAGGGAGCATGCGCAGTAACTTCTTCTTCCTCTTTTATGGCGGTTAGCAAACAACATTATGCTCATTAGCGCCACCTTCCAGATTGGAGTTTGGATCAGATGCTTTCACTACTATAATCTCCCGAATCGTTCTTCTTAAAAAACTAAAACTAATATTCAAATCACCAGATGATCTCTCAAACAATTCCCTTATATCTAATTTACTTGCATTCCTATCTACATTTTTAATTAACACCTTTTTCATGAACATTATTACGTTTTAAAATATATGTTGTACTGTTTCTATTTGTTCACAATATTTAATCCTGTATGTCCAAATCTGGATATATCTTCTCCTTTTTTTTTTTTTTAATTCTATGACATTTTCTAAATTCCCAACTTTTTAAATACTATAATGAAACCTAGCATCACCCCCTCTATCTCATTGTTCTTGCCATTTCTTCTTGATGTAATTTTTTAGAATATTCTTTATCTCATTTTTATTTATTTTAATATTTAAACCAACAATATCATTTACTACTGAAAATCCATCCATCCATTTTCTAACCCCTTGTCCCCAGTGGGGTCAGGAGGTGCTGGTGCCTCTCCAGCACCTCCTGACCGAGAGGCGGGGTCACCTGGACAGGTCGTCAGTCTGTCGCAGGGCAACACAGAGACAGACAGGACACACAACCCCCCCCCACACACACCCCTAGGGAGAATTTAGAGAGACCAATTAACCTGACAGTCATGTTTTTGGAATGTGGGAGGAAGTCGGAGAACTCGGACAGAACCCACCATCCACAGGGAGAACATGCAAATGCCGTGCAGAAAGACCCAGGGTCGGGAATCGAACCCTGGACCTTCTTGCTGCAAGGCAACAGTGCTACTGCCACTGTGCAGCCCATATACTGAAAATACATGCTAAATATATTTTAAATGTATTTCAATCACAAAAATAGTATGTGACTGGTGCACTTCTGTGTTCTGTGTGTGTTATATGGTGATCGGACAAACAACAAGACACCTAGTCTGGGTTTGGAGGCGGTCTCCGTTTATTAATCTGTCAATCGGGCGATATTAGCAT